>PVLD010030062.1:0-17298 GCA_004027595.1 Dinomys branickii
TGCCCTACCACTCAATCAGTTATCTTCCCTGTGATAATAACTGTACTCCTGGGTTTATCTATATCCTTGGACTCTCACCTTGGGAAGAGATATAGCTGCCTCAGACTATACTATAACATACAGGGGTGTATACAAACTGCCATGGTTGGAGGTGGGAAAGCACATATGCTCACAGCGGACCACCCGGCTCCACCCTGTGGTCGTGCTATGGGTAGGGGCGGGTCCAGACCATGTGGCTCCAGCATTACCGTTCCCCACCCCTTGCAGCTGGGCAATGGGTCTCTGAAGCTGAAGCTACCAATGCCGAAATGAGGGCGTGGGCCAGGGGTGTGCTTGGAGCGTTGTTTCTTTAATAGAATCTAACGTCTCAAGGGCTACTCTGTCCTCTTGGGGTAATACGTGCTGCGATCAATTAAACCAAGCCATGCAGCAGGGTCCTTGCCCGTGGTATTGATCATGGATCTCCTCTCCATCCAGATGGAAAAGCGATGGCTTTGATCATTTCTTCAGAGAGGTTAAAATAAAAGCACCTGTGAGCACCTGCTCATGGATTCTGTTAAAAAGGAAAGACAGAACGTAGACTCTGCTCTGATTGCACAAGAGAATAAGACGTGAATGCAAACTTGCTGTCACCAAACAGGACAAAGAGTGACAAAGCAAGAAGCAAAAAGAAAAAGAATAAGAAAAAGAAAAAACCCAGACTTTTCACAGCAGCAAGATGCTGAATCATGTATCAGGCTCGCTGAAATAGTAATAAACACTTACAGAATTAATTACTTTGATTTCACTCTCCTGTGGCGGTACTTTGCACAAGTGGCCTTTGCAGAAACGCTCTGCTCCTGAACCCACGGCACATTAAAATTCATGAGGAGAGCGTGCTGTGAATTCCAACGTGCAAATATGAGTGTCCTCCGTAGAACAGGGCTGATGCCGGACCCAGAAAAGAGTCACTCACTTCACCATATCTCTCCATGATTATCAACCAGTAACTGTCCTTCAAACCAAATAAACACGCAGTGGATTCCCTAAGCTGGGCTCTCACTGCTGAAGTATATGCACTTCAGAGATGCCTTATGAAATGTGATGTCCAAAGAAAGAGATAAAGGTGTGTTGGCCGCACAGAAAAAAGTGTGACGGTTGCAAAGGGCCCTTTCGAAAGATGTGTGTCTTGTGGGGAAATGTCAAGGTTTCACTGGATTCCCCCAAAGCTGCCTCTTGGGGTTGATGCCTTATATGAGCTTGGGGAATCTAGAGGCTTGGCTACCTAACTCACCATTTCTGCATCTTTGGGTGAAAAGGACATACCCTTCTGGCTCTGGGATGTTGTTCATTGTGTCAATTTGAGAAGTTTAGAAGGTTAACTATGTGACTCAGTGGAGGGTCACGGTTGTCATCTTTTTTTTTCTCTTGTTGCTTTCTGCTGTTTTCCACCACCATGAACGTTTGCTCTCTGCCACGTGCCAATCTGCCTTGGAGTCAGCCGAGTATGCACTGAAACCTCCACAAACTATGAGCTAAATAAACCTTTCCTTCTTGCATTTTAGGCACTGGGTATCTTGTCTCCGCAAGAGAGAAAAGTAAGCAAGACACTAGCTCAAATCACTGGAGCAACTGACCATCATCCAAAATAAGCACTGTGGAAAATCACTCTAAAACTGTGCTGCTTAAAACTGGGAGGTGTGAAGGTGGACATCTATAAACCCACCTATGTTGGAGGCTGATGCAGGAACATCGAGTTTGATGTCACTCTGGGCAACTTAGTAAGATCTTCAATTAAATTAGAAATAAGGCCTGGAGCCAGCTCAGTTTTTGAGCAGTGTGATTTCCAGTAATGGTACAACAACAACCAGGATGAAAAGTAAAATGTGAAGAGAAAAGGGAGGTCCATAGTGAACACACACAAGTGTACTCATGCACGATGAGTGGACAGGAATGTGTAGGACCATGTTCAATTGCTAGTGTTTCCATAAATCTCATGATTACTATGCATTTCACTTTCATTTTTTTTTTGGTACTGGGAATCAAACTCAATACCTTGCAGGCAGGCACTTGTGCCACTGAGCTGTACCCCTGGCCTTACCACATTTAATATTTTTTTGTCTTTTTTTTGAGATAGGGTCTCTGTATGCAGTCCAAGCTGGCCTTGTGCTCACTTTGTAGCCCAGGCTGGCCTCGAACTCAGGATTCTCCTGCCTCAGCCTCCCAAGTGCTGGGATTACAGGCAGGTACCACCACCCATGGTTGCCTTTCAAATATATCTCAAGGAGAGTAGGCAAGGAGTGGTGCAAAGGTAGTTAAGGATTTATCTTAAGTCTGGAGACAAATGTGGTATTATTTTTCTGAGGAAAAATGAGAATTATAGCTGGCAGAATGAGGGAATTTTATTTTGGGAGGACTTGGGAGACAGGGACTATCCACTGAGAGATGCAAACTGGATTCAATCTACACCTCAAATTTTATTCTTTCTCCAGACTTGATCCAGGACAGAATCCTCATTTTTGCAGCAAGACTTGGGGGTAATTTATTTGTTACAAAACGGATGAGGGGTGGGGAGCGGAAATTTGTCTTTCCTTTTTCTTGATGTAAATTTGGTTAATTGCAAGCAAGCACCTGCTGCACATTTCACTTAAAATAGTGGGAAAACAAATCAAGAATTCTATCTTTGGCGGGAACTTGGTCTGCGTACTTAACATTATACATTGGCTTTGATTCTAATCCTTGGAGCTGTACATTGCAGAAGATGAAAACCTGAGAGAGGAATTCAGACAATTGGGACCAAGATCCATTAAAGGAGAAATGTGTCCAGAACTTGGACTCCACTTTGAAAACTAAGTTTGCAGAGAAGACATCGATGGCAGCATGATGCCGATGATGACTTAGTGCAAATAATTTTTAAAAAGATTTCATAAAACAACGTGACTGGAAATGGAGTTGTATTTGGCCAACTGTAGAAATGTCTGTAAGTCTTCATTACATCATCCCTTTTCATTCACTTGCTTGTTTTTGTAATTATCCATGTATGAGGAGGAAGTTGCATCATTAAACAATGCCCTGGCAGAGGCAGGATAGACTGAGGTATTTTAGTGGGGAGCATCGACGTCTTTCCATCAGTTTTTTCCCCTTTTTATTTCCTATGGCATGTGCAATTGTTCTTTAAAAAATAATGTTACATGAAACATGTCAGACACACACACTGACGTATAGCGTGGATCCTGTTGCACGAGAAATGAAGCACACACAGAGCAAAATAAGAAATAATAGCAGGTGAGGAGAGACAGATTTTGCAGAAGGGAAGAGAACAAAGAAATGGAGAGAACAGGAAGGAGGAGACGGAAAGAAGGGGCAAAGGAAGTAAGATGTGATCTATACAGATGCCAACTCCACACAAGGAATGCTATCCCTGCCATCTGAAACATGTGCTAGTAAAACATTTTTAAAAATTTAAAAAATCTCTGGAGACCACACAGCAAAGGAAGTTTGAAAGGATCCAGAGAAAAGCAAAATCACACTATGGCCTCTCTACTGGGATGCACACAGCAGTTTGGTCACAAAGCCTTGCTCAGGGGAGAAGACTGGAAGCTAAGAAGGTGGCTGTAAGAAAAAGTTTTTTTTTTTTTTTTAAATCTGCATCATTATTGCTGTGCCTGAAGGAAGTCTGTGGGGGAGGAGTCAGCAGACAGACTGACAAGTTGTCTTGCACACCTCAGGAACACGCACAAAGGCAAGTATTTCAAGGACACATGGCAAAGATTGCTTCCTGACAGAGCCTCAGAGTTCGCCTGGGCGGGACAAGATGGCCTGGTAGCTTCTTGCTGTGCCTCAGGAACTTTAGGGAATGTAGTGTCTGCTGGGACCCACCGCACTAACCCTCTAATTTCCTCAGTTTCGGTGCAAGCAATCCCTCCTTTACAGCCCTAAAGGATCTAATTTCTAATCTGGGTTGGCTTTCTATCTGCCTTTCCCCCAGGCTAAGTTTTACATAGGAAAAATCCAATTAACCATTGATTTCCCTATTCCTCTAGCCACCATTAAGTCCTTGTATCCAGGTGCTAGGAGCTAAGGTGCTGATCATTCATGAATGTTTTCAAAGAAGAAACCAATAATTCATACTAGAAGGAACCCAAAAATGTCCCTGACGCATGTAATAGCTTTAAGAAATTTTTGCTTAGCCTAGGTATTCTAGGTGATTCAGTTCTTGGCCAACGCAGTCCTTTTTCAGACAGGAGTGGAAGTGAGACTTGACACTCCTTGTAGACATTTGAGAAGACAATGGGCTTAGTGAAAAATGGATTTTTGTTCCTGCCTCTTCCATCAGGTATCCATGAGCTTAATGTGACTTCCTGTATGCATGCGTGTTCTGAGACTTCCCTCCACTCTTTAATCTTCACTGGGTCTGATACTGCCTTCTTTGTGTCTGATAGAGATGGCTTATCTCACATTGTGCTGGTGAATTTGACTACGCACTTAACAGGAGTCAGAGACACCCGGAAAGTTACTGATTTGGAGGACACCAAACTCAGCAATGCCTTCATCTTTTCATGAGTTAATAAAGCTCAATGGGCGACTAGGAGATGGTAACTACTTAGAGAAATGAATCATGGGAGTGTAACCTTGAGGATTATAGCTGGTCCCTAACCATTTCCTTTCTGGTCTTTCTGCCCTAGGCTTTTTGGCGACTATGAATTGATTTTCACTCCTCCTGCCACGTTCTTCCACCATGTTGGTTTTGTCTTGGAACCTTCTCTATAGCCAGAATCCATGGAGTGACACCAACGTATCCTTTCATTGAAGTTATCGAGTACTATGTCCCAGCAAGAGAAAGATGATCAATATAGACATTTTGGTGTTTGAAAAGAAAATCACCTTTCATGCATTAATACACATCTCTGAGGAAACAGGGTCGTCACTAAGGAACTCACAGAATATGGTTCTAAGGTATGTAAGAAAGAACTCATTGTGTCTTGCCCTTTTTTTCTCCCTAAGTTTGCCCTTTTGAATGCCTTCTTTGCTACTGTCAGGCTCCTAAGTTTCAACGGAGTCATTACCTACATGATGACACCATTGTAGACTGGCTCAAATTTTGAATTCTCTGCTCATTTGTTCCACAAATCCTTCCTTTCAGAATTGTTTTGGTGATAGCTGTGAATTCAGCACTACCGTATAGCAATATCCCATGAGTAGATTGACTTAGAGGAAAAAACACACACACACACATACACACAACCTAGTAAAGATTCATTTCCAGGTAAGAATAATTAATGTATGAAGTTTTGTCTTATACCAATTTTAGTAACAATTTTTTTTTTTTAAATCCAAAACTCAAAGTATTTTCTATGAGCCTCTCTACCTAATTTGTTTCCAAGGTTCTACGGGGCCTTTAGCCCAAAATTCCTTACTTACCTCTTTTCAGGGAAATTAATGTACAATTCCTGTACATGTAATAATAAGTAATGTCTGGGTGAAGCTTTACCTTCTATAATCTTAGGAAGAATTCCTTCTTTCTAGCATTCAAAGAACTTTTAATGAGATTTTCTACCCTGTTACCATGTTCATTTCTACCTTCCAACAAAGCCTAAAGTTATTTACTTAGTGCTTTGTCAGTCTACCAGCATCAATCTTTCTTTTCACAAGCAAATTATATAAAATCTTCTTTTATGAAACTCGTTTTCCCTTGTCGATCTGTTCCAGTGGAGTATAGAAAGCCTTTCAATTACAGTTTAAGAAATTCACTCTTAGGTGGGCGTGGTGGCACAAGCCTATAATCCCAGCTCTTGGAAGGCTGCAGAAGGAGAATCCTTGGGAGTACAAGGCCAGCCTGGGCTGCAAAGTGAGTTCAAGACCAGCCTGAACTGCAGAGCGAGAACTTCTCTCAAAAAGTAAAAAAAAAAAAGAAAGAAAAGAAATTCGCTCTTATTTCCTCTCTCTAAGTAATATGAACAAGGTATTATTATGCAATAATCTGTGAGATTCTCACCTCTCTGTTTAGAGCTACTGTTGACTGCAACATCTGTGCCCTTGGAAATCAGGACAATAGCTTAACTTAGTTTTCAGCCACTACAATTGGAAATAATCAAAAGGATGAATTATAGGGAGTTGCAAGGTTAGTTATAGCCGTGCATTTAGTGAATCTCAGAATGACCACGAATCACAGACAGGCACAAGTTTTAGGACAATGGACGCACCTTGATACTCGGAGGCTAACTGAAATAAATGAGACGCACCAGTTTAAAAATCACGTGATTTCTGAGAAAGTGAAAGCGTAAATAAAGAGAGAAACAAACGATAGAGGAGGTAAGGGGACGGATCTTTCTCAAATGGGAAGGGGACGGAGAGATAGCAGGAGTGTGAGGGAAGGGGGCAGAAGGGAAGAAGTCTGAAGGAGCTAAGTGGTCCGTGCGTGCACCGTCTCCCCACAAGGAATGTACAAAGGACACGGAGCAAATATGCACTATTCCAAACAGAAAAGGAGGAAGAGATTAGAAATAATGTTTCAATGATTAGAAGCCCCTCTGAGCTCAGGAGGAATTTCTGTTTGGCTCTCTGAAGCAATGGAAAGGCCGTTTCTGACTCCGCTTCTCAGTAAACTTCCAAATCACAGTCGCCTCGGTATGCAGAGGCCTTTGGCAAGGCTGTGGAAAGCCATGATATTCCACGCAGGGAACAGCCAGGTGGAAGGGTGTCATGGTAGTTGCTGTTTCCTTGCCACGGTTTGTAGCCTCAGGAAAAGGTCTCAGTCTCAGTGTCTCTCTGTCTAGCTCCAGGGATGCCGTCTGAGGACTGATCCTTGAGACCCCATTTCTGGGTCTCAGCAAGAGCATAAAGAATTTTGCAGCAATGCCAGGAAGCTGCATCTACTACAACTTTCCCCTGTTTTCTCACAGGAGCTATGAGAAGCTTGTGCTCGAGGTGTGAATCGTCCCCTCTCCACGACTTTGCAAGAGTGGCAGAGGGAAATTTCAAGAGTCCCAAGCCACTGGGGGGTAACTGACTGTAATAGTCTCAGCACCGAGATGGTGTCAGAAGGTAAGAACTAGTTCGGCACATTACCGCAGCCAGTGCTTACTTTCTCAGCGACACTTTCTTTTAGCAAGGAGATGACAGATTTCTTTAATTGATATCATCTAAGCTAACCCTTTTCTTTATCTTGGGAACAATTATCCCAGAAGCGGACATAATAGACTTGAGGGAAAGTGTATTAGGTACAAGTTGCCCTCAAACACAGCCTTTCTATTACATCAACAAAGTAAGATGTGGTCTGAGTCAGAGGGACAAGGTATTTATTAGGTGAATCATAACGTGAATATTGAAAGTGCAGAAGATTCTTATTAGATGCAAAAGTGAAGTAGAAGAACTCTGCCAACCAAAAGAAAATAATTTTGTTTAATAAATATTCTTTCCCAGTCACAGGAACACGCTTAAGAATTCATATTTTAGGTAGTGGTAAGCCAAACTGTAATTTTGTCCATAAAAATAAACATGCAATGGCTGGGAGTGCTGGTGGATACATACAACCCCAGACTTTGGAAAGCTGAGGCAGGACAATCGCTGCAATTTTCCAGCCAGCCTGGACTATACAGTAAGTTCCAGAGTAGCATGAATTATGCAATGAGATCCTGTTTTAAACAAACAAAAAAATGCAACAAAAGATAAAAATGTTTAATACAAAGAATAATGTATACAGTAACAATTCTCGCCTCATTGATGTATATTGGTCTAAATCTGTGTGTTGGAGTTTGTGTGTGTGTGTGTGTGTGTGTGTGTGTGTGTGTGTGTATATGTATGTATGTTAAGATTGTCCTGTTCTATTTAATTAACTTGCAAGAAAATATTTAGGGTAATCTCAGCAACTTCATTGAAGATCACCATATATAATATAACAACCACTCTTAAGTCCTATCATTTTATTCTGAAACCCTGTATAATTTTTGTTGTATTTGCTTTCATTTGTTTTTGTCTATTTTGTTGGTATTTTGCTATTGTTTTTTCTTTATTATTTTCTTTCAAATATTTATATTTCAAAGACACAAATGCAAACTACCAAATCATGGAATACACTACTCATTTATCATTTCTGATTAAAGGGGAAAAAAAAAACCAAAATCCACAGAACTTCTGGTCTGGTTCATTCTCCCAATATCCCTATAATTTTGCCTCCACATATGGTAATTCTTTCTTTCATTTTTTTTTTTTATGGAATAATTTCTTTTAATTTTCTTTCCTGAAAAGTGAAATAATTTTCACAGGGTGACCTAACCCAGCACTGTGATTGATATTTTCTGATTGCTAGAAGAAAACATCTGGGAAAGGAGAGGTTTAATCTGGATCATGGTTTGAGAGGAACCAGTCCATGGTAAGCTGGGTCCGCAGCAGTAACATTGTGGTGGAAGGGTGTGCAGGAGGGGAAAGATGTTCACATTACTGCAGAGGGAGCAGAGAGACAGAGAGGAAGGAATCACACAGGAAGGAACTTGGGCTCAGACACCTCTGCCTTAGAAACCACCCCAAACTCTGTTGCTATGCTGCAGCTGCACATTCTGTCAGCAGCATGAGCCTCTGTGACATCACAAAAGGTTGAGGAAGTGGATGCTGTCAGAAGGGAAGTTATGTGAGCAGCCTCTAATGGCTTCTGAGCAGATGCAGAAAGAAAACACTGAGCTTGTTTGGGCTGGGAAGAGCTGAGCTATGAAGCAGAAGAAGAACAGACAGGTATGTGGGGTGTCTGATAAGAGGATGTGTTGTAATCCCAGCCAACTCAAGCCACATCTGAGAGGCACAAGGGAGGAGGGAAAGTAGCAGAAAACTGAAGAACTGAAGTCTCAGCTTTACACTTGTAACCTGGAATCCTGTTCAAGTTACTGCAGAGCTTGTAGCCTCAGTTTCCTAATTTGTAAGTGAAAAAGTGCCTCACAGTAAGATTGTAGGTGAAAACTCCTCAAAAAGCTATAAGGTAGAACAGCAGTATGAAGACTAATTGTTTGTAGTAAGAAATGCTACAAAGGAAATACCCTACCCTAGTGTCTCCTTAATTATAAACCAAATGAGGACCTCATAAGGTAGTCTGCTGAAATAAGAGATCGTTCATTCTAAGTACATGTAAAAATGCAGCCTCTGAAGTAAGACAGCATTATGCTTAGAATGTACTAACAAATCGTGTTCTCTCATGTATAAGGTCTTCTTAGAAACCAGTTAATATTTGTTTATTTTGTAAAAAGTGAGGAAAAGAACAGAGAAAATTAATAGAGAAAAAGGATGTCTTAATAGATTTTAAACTAGGAACAGATTGTTAATATAATAACTAAAGAAAGACAGGTGATGGCAATTTGGGGGTGGTAAGGCATGCAGGTAATTCCAGCTCTTGGGAAGGCTGAGGCAGGAAGATTTTATGTTCAGACCCTGCCTGGAGAACTGGAGGAGTTAGCAACATCCCATCTCAAAATAAAACAACAAAAGTTGCTGAGGATGCAGATCAGTGTAAGTGTCCTGGGTTCAATTCCCAGTAGCACCCTTCAACACACACACACACACACACACACACACACACACACACACACACACACAGAGGCACTATCTTATTGACAGAATGAATCACATGTTTAAAAAAATAACTAATACAAATGCATCTAATTTAAATTCCCAGGAGGACAAAAGAGAGAGAATTTGAGACAGATTAAAAACGATTCACAATCCCTTGAAGTGCTGCAAAGGTCTTGCACAAATGCAGTTTACTAATGCATGGACACATGCTTACCATGTTATATAAGCTATTGGATAGCATTTAAGGTGGTGTACAACAACTAAATATCATAAAAACCGTGGGGCAAAAGGCAGGTAAAGATGCTTATGTGTTACAAGAAAAAAACCAAAAAAACAAAACCCTCCTTTTTTCTCCTTTGGAGTAAATCTTCACACATGTTTAACATCAGGGTAAAGTTGGGGTGGTGCAACATAAGTTCCTTATCTGAAGTTTTCTTTTCGTCCTTGTAAAAGCCATTGACAAAGCTGATTGCACGCACCTATATGGAGCCAACAGCTAAAATGTCCATGTTGGAAACTGTCTGTGGACAAAAGAAAGAGGAGCTAGCAATGAAAACTCCCAGTAAACTCAAAACCACAGCTGCAGATGACCACCCTTGAAAGTCAAACATTAACCCTTCCTGTTTGTGTGGGTTTGTCTTTTGCAGTACTGAGGATGAGCCCAGGGCTGGTGGTTCGGCAATGGGTTCCATCCCCGGCCCTCTTTATGTTTGTCTTTCTAAGTTACTCAGTTGGTTTGCAAACTTACATTCCTCCTGCCTCATCCTCCTAAAATGCTAGGATTCCATGCAGGCATGGTTGTGCCCACTAGGGGCCAATTTGTTCCATTTTAGGAGATTTCCCTGAATTTTATAGCCCCGAGGTTTTAGCAGGCATACAGTATCTCTTTGTGATGCTCTGTGTATAAATGTCAAATGTATCCCACTCTTCTCCGGATAAAAAAAGCTCACAAGTGAAGTTTCCCCTGCAGCTGTCCAAGGCTACTGACTTCAGGAAGGTCAAGGCTCTCTGAAGACTTCAAGCAAAAGTAACCAGTGCTGGAAACGTTTAGAAAGCTCACAGCTTTTTCTGCATGCCATTCTGAGAAACTGTCTGACAGAGGAAGCTCATTTGCTAAGGAATGAGACATCCTGTTACACATCTCTCCAGATCTCCCGCTGTGAAATTACTTAAGTCATTTTTCAAGAGGGAGCCAGACTCTTACCCTTTGGATAATAGGGTTTTTTTCCCCCTCTCCCTGCATGCTCTCACAAAGGAGAATGAATATGGTCCTTTCCTGGCTGAGAAGCTGACTGAACATCGCTTGAAAGTTGAATAGCCCACCTCGGATCTCGGAAGAGTTTATTTTATGTATGTCAAGATCTGTGCTTCCGAGTGCTGAAGCTATTTTAGTCTCAGCTGCCACGACGTTCGACTTCTGCATTAAGTTATTTGGAAGACTTCATAGCCAGTTCATGCGCTCAGCTAAAAGAAAGAGCAGGAGCTAGGGGAGGAGGGGCTCTGCATTTACTCGGGGGAAAACTCACAGATGAACACGGTGAAATCTCATTGTCACAGTCAAGCATTTCTCAAAGGTGACCTCGGATAGCACGGATTCATATCTTTGTGACAAATAGCATGAATATTGGAAAAGGTTATTTTTTAAAGATGTGCATTTTTCACTTACTTGGAGGAAGCACTAAATTCATAGTCCTGTAGCTGAACTAAAGTGAGTACCCGACCCCCAACTAGCCAACCTGGGCAGTTCTATAACAATATCCAACTCAAGCACTCAGGTAAACCTCAGGGTTTTTTAGGTGATTCTACATGCAACTTAATTCACTTGCTCCTTAATGGCATCGATTATACAGAAACAAAGAAAGATGAAATGTTCTCACAGTCTACTTAGATTGTCTAGACCTCTAAGGAGAAAGTAACGAAGAAACATGGAATGAAAGAGAAATACCTATCAATTACGTGTTTGATACAAGCTTTAACTCAAAAATTTAAGGAATTTCCCTAGACAAATTTGTAATTGAAATGTTGTTAAGTTGAAATGATCTACTGGACAGACAACCTCGTGACTGTGCTGACTCACATCTTATGAGCTTGACAAGAAGTAGCAGAGCAGATTTTAAAGTTCTTACTAAAAAAATGAGTAGCATTTGAGGTGATACAAATGTTATTTAAGTGCCTTTAGTTAACCCACACAGTTTGTATGTTCTAAAAGGCCATGTTTTATGAAATTAATCTACACCACCTTTATTTATTAGTCTTTTTTTTTTTTAAATTCAAGCAAGAAAATGATCATGCTTATGGATTAAAGCATAAGCTAGATGCTCTGAACTCAAAAATATATTCTGTAAAGACATTCCAGACTAAGGTTTTATCTGCCAAAGATGCCAAACTATTACAATAAACACTATCCTGGTTATGTAAAAATTTTCTGATGAGGTCTTCTGAATATGTATTAATAAAAATAAAAATTACAAAATTCTCCAATGAAAGTTTCCTATTGACTTTCAAGAGACAATTCAATGCCACAAATCATGCAGTCCCATCTAGCACAGTATCAAAAGTGTGCTATGCACTAAGAATCTTAAAAGATTTTTGCAAATGGTAAGGAAGTAGAAAATTTGATAGACAATATGAAACCATCTTTGGGGCCGTAAATGAGATGTTGTGTTTTTATGTTCATCTTTATTCAAGGAGATTATGTTAATTCAGAAAGTTCCCATTCCACAAATTATAGCCTTGAAATTACCACCAAATCAATCTGTGTCACATAAAAATTGACATAAATCCATTGTTTATCAATGAATACTTCTGTTTCTAGAGTTGATTTAGTTCTGCTGGGCTATGTCTCCATCAGATTTTTTTATTCAATGTCATTTTACCTTCATTAAATCACTCTCTGTTGGGTCTCTTATCACAGAACCACGAGTGTTCCAAATTAATCCTACCGCTTTGGAGTTCTTTGAACTTTCTACACCCTCTGCTTTTTCACATGAGTTTTCAGGTATCACTTTCTATAAAAAAGAAACTGCCTGGTGTTTCATTTAGCATTGTCAAGGATCTTCAGATTGCTTTGTACAAAATGCATCTCTCGTAAATATTAAGTCCTCCTCCACAACATATCTCTTCTTTTGATTGGTTTTCTGTTAAAGCTGATGTCTTTCAGATGGAATATATATATATATATTTTTTTTCAGATGGAATATATATATATGTAGTACTTTTCTGAGTGGATTAGAGACATTAAAAATAAATAAACAAAATTTATAAATGGCAGGTACTTGAAAAATGTTGTGTTTTTAAGTTTTCTTTTTATATATGTTTTAGTCTTTTTGAGACAGAGTATTTCTGTGCAGTTCAGGCTGTCCTTGAACTCAGTCAGTAGACCAGGCTTGCCTCAAACTCTCAGAAATCCTCCTGTCTCAGCCTCTCAAAGGCTAGGATTAAATGCGTGCATCACCATGCCTGGCCATAGATTGTCTTGAACACTATAAACAGTTTTGAAATTTCCAATTTTTAATTTTATTCCTTCTGAGGACTCCAGCAGGAGCCTTCACATGGAGTCACATCCCTAGCCCGGTTTTAATTTCTTTTTTTAATTTTGAGACTAGGTCTTGCTCAATTGTCCAGATGGGCTCAATCTTGAGATCCACCTGTCTCAACCTTCGTGAGTGATGGAATGCAGATGTACACAGACCAGTGCACGTGGCTCCTAAATTATTCTTTTACATTCTGCCGACATCTTGAATTGTTCTTCTTTCAAATTTTATTGAAAATTGATAAAGTAGGAGCCTTGTACCACTCAAGTCCTTTACAAGTTATTTACATTTGTGCAAGAGAAACTGGAATGCATTCTTTCCCTGCTACCAAACTGAAGTGTGCTACTAGTAAAGCATAGAAAATACTGACATTCTTATTTTATTTTAAAGGGAATTAAAAAATGCCAACAACAAAGACAAACAAAAAAAACCACAAAACATTAAAACTGATACTGAATTTCAAAATGCAATGATAGGAATTAACAGTGGTTTGTATATTTCAGATCATTATCTTCAACGAAGTTGCTCACATCACCAGATGTCAGAATGCAAGACTGGTCAAACGATTAACAAGAATGAAAAGTAGTAGTTTGATACTGACAGTTTAAAGCATCTAATTTGCAGGGAGATCAAATCCCGAGAAAATTGAAAGGTTTCCAAGCAAAGTCGAATATTCCAGGTGATCAGTACATAAAACTAATTTGCATCCATAGAAAAAATACATTATTTTTAAGACGCTAAGAAATTGGAAATTTTAATCAAAAAGGGCCATTTTTCTTTTCCAGAGTGCCCGGATGTTGAATATAAATTAGCTCCTATTGGATTAATCAATAGATATATGATTGCAGGGCTATTATTTATTGCAAAGATAATGTATACACAGAAGGATGCAAAGCTCTTTTCCAACCTTCTGTCTCATTTATTTTCCACATCACTGTGCCAAGCCCTTCCATTATTGCCACACTTTAGACTGATTTCAGACATATTCCTGAACAGCTGGCAATAAATCCATCATCCATTTTTAAGGTCGATGATATTCCATCATAAAATTATGCATATGTTCATATGCGCATTGAGATAGGAAAAAAAAAGTAAATATCTGATTTTTAAATGAAACTCTGGTTTAATAATTTCTCTGAAGAACATTCAGCTGTGTATTTCTAAAAATGCCTTTTAATCATGCATTTCCAAAGAACAAACACATTCAAATAAACCCAACTGACCAAACACGCATTTCCCAGGAAACACTCAAATATTGATTGAAAACGGTAGAGAAATCTTTGGAAAAACCAAGAGCATGTTTGAATGCTTCACAGAGAAACTTTAATGAAAATCTCTTTTCATCCAGAACCCTAGCATTTCAGAATCCTAATTAAAATCCACGCCACATCTGCTGTCTTCTTACTTGATGATTAACTGTTTGAAATTCCTTTGAAGTGTCTGAGTTCTTAAAGAAAAGATTGCTTTCTAAATTTATGTTAGTGCCTGTAAAATAAAGCGGAGTTTCTGTGAACTCTGAACTACTCTTAGGAGAATATACTTCTCATAAGGCATTCACTTTATTGCTCTGAAATTCTAAAAGGATATTTCCTGCTGACTATTTGGCATTAAAATGGGAGTAAATCAGAAGCCTGTATCTTTTCAGACCAGGTAATTCACACCCCTTATTGGACACAAATTAAAAAGAGAGAGGATTAAAAGAATGTTCTGTGAACTGTCCGTGCGTAAATCCTGTTTTAAGATGTAGAACTGCGGTTGATGAGAAGCCAGTTATAGGGAAAGAGTGGGTTACAATCTTTTCTGTCAGACTTTTTCCCAAGCAGCAATAAACTTGTGTGGTTTTGTACTATCACAGAAAGTGGTTTTGCAGCAACTTGCAGACCTTTCACGTCTGACCAACTTGGTGCCTCGGTTAATTTTCTCCCGACAAAATATCTGATGCCCAAATTTAAGGAAGGACAGGTTTATTTAGCTTACAATTTGTGGAGGTTTCAGTCCGTACTTGGGTGGCTCCAAGGAAGAGTGGCACAGGGCAGAGGGCAACAGTTCGTGGCAACCAAAAACAGCAACAGCAGCAAGAGCAAAAGGGAGGAGTGGCAGCAAGCAGCCTCTTTCTCTCCCTTACATATGCAAAGTATCCACCCCAGGATCAAGTGGAGCACTCACAGCCATAATCCCACCACTGGACCATGGATCAAGCATAAATGCTAAAACCCCACCCCATGACTACATGAGGCTGTGGAGGGACATCCAGACACGAACCAGAACACTTGGGGTAGATAAGATCTGGGTTTAGGAAAGAAGCCCCAGGTGTAGTATGCTTTGCAGAAAGAAAACAGTAATGTGAAAGATCAATTCATTCCAGTAATTTCCCCTCACAATACAGGAATCATTACCAAGACAGAACAATTCATAATGGCCAAATCTTAGCAGGGAAGTCTGTGTGAATGAGCAGATGCAGGGAAAAGGCAGTGGTGGTATTTACATAGTGGAGTACTGCTCTGCCATGAAGAAATATGAACACGAGCCCTTTGTAGGGAAATTGTGCACTTGGAGCCCACAGTGCCCAGTGAAACAAGGCAAATGCCCATGTTTAAATGAGGAAATGAAGAAGACAATAAAAGATAGTTAGATGGAAATAATGAGAGAGATGTTTTGGAGAACAGGAGAGTGTGAAAAGATGCAAGGAGAGAGGAAGGGAGGTGAATGCGAAGGGGAAAACATGCAGAGATGTTATGTACATACACCAACTCCCCATGAGAAATACGATCAGATGCACAGCAGGCATATACTAACACAACTAAAGTGAAAAACTTATAGAGATGACCAAGCATTTAAAGGAAAAAACAAAAATCGAAAACCAAGTAATAACCAGCCAGCAGAGTTAGCAAAATTTTTAAGATAGGGTAAGGGTTTAACATGCATGATAATTCTATGCATTTCGGTAGCATGTTCAAACAATTAAAAATAAAAAAGACACGAGAAAAAAGAGGGAAAATGTCTATACAGAGTCAATAGATACTAAAGAGAGAAAAATGCAGAGAAATGC
Organism: Dinomys branickii; assembly: GCA_004027595.1. Lineage (NCBI taxonomy): Eukaryota > Metazoa > Chordata > Mammalia > Rodentia > Dinomyidae > Dinomys > Dinomys branickii. The sequence continues at coordinate 16,117 of PVLD010030062.1, forward strand.
AGAATAAAGTACCAAGCAACAGGGCTGGAAAGAGGAATGAAATTAAAAAGATAATTAAGAATTGATGCATTGGGTGATGCCAAGCTGCAGAAGGCATCACCTGTGATTAAGGGAACAGACAGAGGAAGAGAGAGAGACAGAGAGAAACAGACCAGAGAAAAAGAGAGAAGCACTGAGACAGAGACAGAGACAAGAAGAGAAACAGAGGAGGCTCCAGGGAAGATGGTGACCAGGTGAGCAGCAAGGGAGTGAACCTCCTTAATAAACACCGCCAGCTCGAGACAGACTTGGCGAGCGTGAATGCTCGGACCTCGGCTGGGAAGTTTAAACTGGGCGTATTTCTCTGAGATGCCGGGGGAGATGTGGTAGGGCGGACCAGGCTGCCGGGGCAAGACGTGGGAAAGCCCCAGACGCTGGGAGCCAGGGACGATCCCCGCGGGGAAGAAGCTGGGCTCGGTCCAAGCGCAGTGGGAGCACGGCCGCCTCGGTCCCTCCCGCCTCCCGAGCCGGTGCAGCCCCCCGGCGACTCCCGACAGAGATCGGCTTGCTAGCGGCGGAGACGCCCGGCAATCCCACGTTTCGCGCATGTTGGGCGAGCCGCGCAGAGGGCAACAAACGCCGCCAGAAGCGGAGAGAAAGATTTGCTGGGTCCTAGCACCCTGAGAGCACGGACGGCTCGATCCCTCCCGCCTCCCGAGCCGGCGCAGCCCCCCGGCGACTCCCGACAGAGATCGGCTTGTTAGCGCCGGAGACGCCCGGCAATCCCATGTTTCGCGCGTGTCGGGCGAGCCGCGCAGAGGGCACCAAGCGCCGGGAGCGGAGAGAAAGATTTACTGGGTCCTAGCGCCCTGAGACCACGGACAGCTCGATCCCTCCCGCCCCCCGAGCCGGCGCACCTCTCCGGCGACTCCCGACAGAGATCGGCTCTCTGGCGGCAGCAACGCCCAGCGGTCTCACGTTTCGTGCGCATCGGGCGGGCCGCACAGAAAGCCCCAAAGGATAGACTGGCACCTTGGAACCTTCATGCCTGCAGGGACTCCAATAACTGGTGAGATATCGGCGCTCGCGACCAGATCACCGAGTGGGGGAGGAGATCCATCCCTATACCTGCAGGGAACCCTGGGAGGGCGGGGGAGCGGTCTTACACACCTCACCCAGGTCACTAGGTAGGGAGTATCTAAC
>PVLD010030063.1:0-17297 GCA_004027595.1 Dinomys branickii
GACCTGAGGATCAATGGAACAGACTGGAAGATGCAACCATAACGAAAAACCCACTCAGCTACCTAATATTTGACAAAGGGGTCAACCAAACCCACTGGAAAAAAGAAGGCCTGTTTAATAAATGGTGCTGGAAAAACTGGCTTGCCTCTTGCCAAAAACTGAAAATAGACCCCAGTCTATCACCATGCACCAAACTCAGATCAAAATGGATCACAGATTTCAATATTAAAACAGAAACTCTAAATCTATTAGAAGAGAAAGTAGGTAAAAATCTTGAAGACATAGGAGTAGGCAGAGAGTTCATGAACAAAAATGAAACTGCAAGGGAAACACTTCAAAGAATCAATAATTGGGACCTCATTCTACTGAAAAGTTTTTGTACATCTAAAGAAATCACCAGCAAAGTAAAAAGAAAACCCACAAATTTGGAAAAAAATCCTAGCTGGCTGTCCCTCAGACAAAGATCTTCTATCTAGAACATACAAAGAATTAGAAAACATTTACCGTCCAAATTCAAAGACCCAATCCAGAAATGGGCATCTGAGATGAATACACAATTCTCAGACAAAGAAATACAAATGGCAAATAAATATATGAGAAAACGTTCCACATCCTTAGTCATTCGAGAAATGCAAATAAAGACAACATAGAGATTTCATCTCACCCCAGTAAGACTGGCCATTATGAAAAAGTCATCCAATAACACATGCTGGCGAGGATGTGGAGAAATAGGGACTCCATTACACTGCTGGTGGGAATGCAGACCGGTGCAACCACTGTGGAGAGCCGTTTGGAGATTTCTCAGCAAACTAGGTCTAGAGGTTCCATTCAAATCAGCTATTCCTCTTCTGGGTATTTTCCCAGAAGATCTGAAAACATCATACCACTCTGATATATGTGCACCCATGTTTATAGCAGCACAATTTGTAATAGCTAAAATGTGGAAGCAACCCAAGTGCCCATCCACAGAAGACTGGATTAAAACATTGTGGCATTTTTATATAATGGAATATTATTCAGCTATAAAGAAAGACAGTTTTGGGGACTTTGTAGGCAAGTGGTCAAAACTGGAGTCCATACTCATAAGTGAAATAAATCAGCGGTACATGTGCAGGCAACGTATTGTATCACTGGTGTAAGAACCCGAGGGTGAGAATATAAACTAAGAGAAATGAAGGAAATCTGTTCAAAAACAAAGAACAGATGGGATGAGGGAAAAGAGAAAAGAAAGAGACAAAAATGTATGTATGTATATATGTATATACATATGTGCAGGAGGGCTAACATGGTTCTACTATTGTATTATATCACTTAATGCTAAGGAATAATTGATGACGGGTTATATGATCAATCTTGTATGTCTGTATGTGTTATCCTGAACACACACTTCGAAGATATCAATATGCAAAGCAGCAACTATTGGTGGGTTTTTTTTTTGTCTTTGGTTTTTTGTTTTTTGTGTTTATCTGTTGTTAAGAGGATTAATGGTCTGACCAATTTTGCATGTCTGTATCTGGGTTCATATATATACACTTCGAAGATATCAATGGATAAAGCAATAACCACTGTTGAGATCATGTCACCTTGTCTGTAGATCAGTTGTGATTGTAATAGTTTTTATGCTAATTTGTGTATGTTTGTTAGTATGTTTTTGTGCTTTTATTTAAAAAAGAAAAATGAAAACTGATGCCATGAAACACAAGGGATCATTAGAGGCTATGATGAACAACTGTATGTCAATAAATTTGCTAACCTAGAAAATAATGCACAAATTCAGGAAACTACATCTTACTACGGTTGAATAATGAAGATACAGAAAACAAGAATAGGCCAATGACAAGTAATGTGATTAAATAAGTAATAAAGAAAAGTCTCCCACCAAAGAAAAGCCCAGGGCTAGACATCTTCACCGCTAAATTCTTCCAAGTACTTAAATCAGATCTAATACCAATTTCTCTCAAATTATCCCAAAAAGGGAAGAGGAGGGACTTCTTATAAACTCATCCTACAAGGCCAGGATTACGCTTATCCTGAGCCCACACAACAAAAAGGAAAGCTACAAACTAATATTCTTGGTGAACACAGATGCAAAACTCCTCAACAAAACACTAGCAAACTGAATGGAGCAGGGTATTAAGGGGCTTATTCCACATAATCAAATGGGATTTATTCAGGGATGCAAGGATGGTTCAACACACACAGATCAATGAACATGATGCCCCACATTAACAAAATAAATACAAAATCAATTTCCCTCAATAGACAGAGAAAAAGCATTTGATTCTAGTGTTTTATTGCACAATGAAATCACTATAGATCAATAATGTACTGTGTACTGCATATTTCATAAAAGTTAGAGGAAAAAATTTTAAATGTTTTCATCATAAAACAATGATAAATTAGGAAATAAATGTGTTCAACCTGATTTAGATGCTGTAAAGTGTATAGCTGTATTAAAACATCATGTGGTACTCTATAAATCTATACAATTTTCATGTGTAGACAAAAATAAGTTTATGAAAAGAAAATTAAAGGCCATGATCTTGGATATAAATGAAAAATAAAATAAATAATAAATGAGATACTTTTACCAAATTGATTTACAGCAGGAATGAACAATTAGATTATTAGAAGAATATCAATTAAGGTAGATCACCTCAGCAGCTTAAAGGACAAGTTCATATGGCCTTCTCATTATCTGCAGAAAAGGTGTACAATAAAATTCGTTTTCCAATCATCTTGAAAGTTATAGAAAACTTACATCATTTATGATTTTTCCCTAAAACACTTTAAGGAACTACAAAAGCCTTCAGTAAATATAATACTTAATAATGATATATTAGAAAACTTCGCCTTTGAAATCAGAAATAATACAAAGATACTGCTATTACTGTTTCTAATTTTATACTGTAGGTTCTCATGAAGAAAATTAAATAATAAAGAAAAGATACAGTAATTGTAAGGATTGAAAATTTTTACTTTTCATAGACAATGTGAACATATGCTCTGAAAATCCAAAAGAATCTACAAATGAACCATCATTAATAAGGATAAACAAAGTAGCTGAATATAAAATCAACTTTTAAAGTCAGAACATGACAATAGTGGAACTATAGAAAAATCCAACAGTCTATTAATAAATTACACTATAATCATACAAAAGTTTATATATAGTGAATGAATTACAGGTTTGTGCAAGTTTATGGATGAATGTTATAAGAACAAAAAAAACCATGAATGAATACTAATTTACATAATGAGTCTCTTTATATACAGTTCAAAATCAGATCTAAATTATTGTACCTATTGATGGCAATTCCACACAAAGGGCGAGTGAGTGGCCCTAAGTCTGCCACTCAGGACAGAAGCTCTTTTACTATTGTACCTGTTATAAAAATTTGTTACATCATATTTATTGTAACATAAATTATGTACAATTAAATGCACCCGTTTAAAATTATCTTACTTTGTCTTAGAAATGTAACTGTTCTACCATCACCCCAATCAAGATACAGAGTTTCCATCACTCCAAAAAGTTTCTTTGTCCTTTTGCAGTAAATCCCCAAGTGCCACCCTCAGGCTAGATAACTATGCGCTCTATTATTCTATGATTCCACTTATATAAAAGTTTACAGCAGAGGAAACTAACCTCAGACAAGTTGTTTCTTCATGTTTTCGGCTATAATTATCTTTATTTTTCCAGAATATTGCCGCAGTTTTCTCTGGAAGTGAGTTAGTATGATTTTATTTTTGGTAATTTAGAAAATGACAAAATCTATGCTAGAACATATTTATGTCTCAGTCATGCCAAGTCCTTTGTTAGTCTAGGTCCAGCTGGGTAGCTGCTCTCCATGCAATATAAGGTAATAGTTTTGGCCTCTTTCAATCTCATGGCACCTCTATAGCAACATGCACTGTGATGATCACCACTGGGTTGGAAGCTAGAGACTCAGTGCTGGCAATTAAATGCCCACACAGGGAAGCACCTGCGCCATGTACTTCATGAGCTAAAGTAAGCTATGTACAAAGGCAGGGAAGCACGATTCTCCTGTATGAGCAGAAGGCAAGCAACACAATGAGCCCCATATTGTCCACCACAAGTTCATGTCAGTGCTCAACCAAAATCAATTTTGCATGTTGTGAAGACGAATTGAGTCCCACTTGAATGGAAAATGCAACTTAATATTTGTATACACATGCCCAATTCATATGTTGAAATTCTAATCCCAGAAAGCTGGTACTTGGATATGGGGCCATTCAGAGGTCATTAAGCCATATATGTCGATCTCTCATGAATGCAAATATGTCTTACTTTTTAAAAAACTGACCTTGCTATTTTTCTACCATGTGAGGATGGAAGAAGTGGACTGTCCACCACCAGGAAGAGGGCCCTCACCAGAACTTCACCAAGCTGGCAACCTGATTTTGCACTTACAGTTTACAGGACTCCGAAGAATGACGTTCTGTTGTGGATAAGACATCTGGTTTGTGATATTTTGTTATACCAGCCAGAACTCAGACAAGAAACACAGTCATAATAATATCTTACTTTGGGCTCATGCATTAGAGTTTATAAAGCATTTTCCCAACATATTTTTAATTAGCTTATTTAGCAGAAATGTTTAAGCACTGACTATGATTGGGCACAGTGCTCAGTTCAGAGCACAGTCTTGAAGAATAAAATTGGAGCTCTGCTCCTCCGCTTGACAATCCAGTGTGCTAATCACAATATCAAAACCTGTTCAGGGCAATGATGGCACAGAGGAGAGAAGCCACTCTTCCTCCTCAACCTGTTAGGAGAGAAAGGGAAGGGTAGGAAGGTAAGGCTTCTTAGATGAAGTGATACTTAAGTTGAGGGTTTTAAAAGTAAGCATATGTTTATCAGAAAGAAAAGATAGAGAGGCAAGACATAATTTAGAGAGTAAGAAAGACATACACAAAGGCACAGAGTTATCTCTGGGGAGAGAGTTTCCCAATTTTATAGATAAACGGGGCACAAAGGAAGAAATTATACTCTCAGTTCAAAAATTGAATAGAACTCAAGTCTTCGTACTCCAAATCCCAATACTTATTAAAGTCATGAACACATGTAATTCACTCATCCTACCATACTAAGGCCTGGAATAAAATAAGTACTCAATATTAAAGAATAGTAAAATATGAAGCTCTAGATGACACTACCATTGGTGTGTTCCACATGGGCAGAAACTGTGTGTGTGTGGTTTTTTTCTTTTTCATTCACTGAATCTCTGGTTTCTTCATGGTTTTTTCTTTAATTATTTTTATGTTTCCAGAATGTTGCCACAGGTTTGTAGTAGCTGACACATTACAGGTGCTCTGTGAACATTTATTGAATGAAAGAATACATGAATGAATCTCTCAGTCTTTACCTAAACCAGTCTGAAAAGTTCCCTGACCCGCTGGAACCCCACCCTAATCCTTTAATTTGCATTCACAGAACTTCTGCATTTCGTCCACTTTCATTATGACAGAGAAATTAGGACATAGAAGTGTGGGTCACAGGGACAGAGTCTGGTTCAGCGCTCTGCGTATGTCCCTAAGTATGAGTTAAAGGACCAAATGGCAGACTCGTGTCTGTCATTATTCATCTGTAACAACATATCTGTGTGGTTTAAACATTCAGAGCCTGGAGTTTTATCGCACATTGGTGATTACTTCAAATATTGGAGATTAATGGGTCATGAGAGATTACTTAAGACTTCTGTGATCGCGGGAGTTTAGTTAACACTACAGGCTCCTCAGTCAGTGTCAAAAGGTCTGAGGGGGCCAAAATAGGCCTTATTTATAGAAACTTCCGTTCTGAACCAGGGCTGGGTCTGCCCTTTTAGTTTGAAATCAATTTTTGTTTTTTGATTTTTTTTTTTTTTTTTGCGGTTCCGGGGCTCAAACTCAGGACCTTAAGCACTTATTCCACTGAACTATATCCCCAGCCCTGCCCTTTTATTTTGAAAGAGGACTCAAAACATGATTTGGGGTGATTGTACACCATCTATATCCCCTGATATGTCAAATTACTTCAGCCATATTAGAATTAGCCGTATTTTTGTGTGGCTATTCAGACAGTCTTGTTGCTGAAAACATGGTGATTCAGGGTCATCTGTCTGTCAGTCAGCTATTCATTTTAAGCGCTCTGTACAGTGACGAGTCCTTTATAGGTCACAAACATGGACTGTAGTGAGAGACAGAAAAACAGGAGGCACATTCTTTGCTCTTACGCAGGATGCAAAACAGATAAATGTAAGTGAACAATAAAAGAAGTCTCGAATCAAGTAACAGATGTGTGTGTAATAGGAAAACGAAGGCAGGCATCAGGGTTATGAGAATATCCAGGATGACTCACTAGAGGAAACAGCCCTTGAGATAGTCTGGACCATTGCTTATGCCTGTGCACTCCTGCAATGTAAGCATACGGTATTGTACTCCGTGCTGCGTCTAGAATAGGGATCATGAAATTACTTATAGCAGCTCACTCTGTTAGAATATCTTTTCCTCCACTTTCCTGCCTAGCCAAATCCCTCTTCAAGTCCCAGTGCAACAAGTTTTCTCTTGCAGCACCTCCCCTACCTCTGCTAGCACCTGCCATGGTTTATATCTCGGCGTACCCCCAAAGCCTCATGGGATCAAAGGTAGGCTTTGCAGGACGTGACAGACTCATGGGGACATGATACTCACCAGTGGATTAGTCCAAGATGCATCTAGAGATAAACGTGGTGTTGGGAGGTGAAGCATGGTTGGAGAGGGTGGGTTACTGGGGCATGGCCAGCAAAGATTTCTCTCTCCTGTGCTCTTCCCTTAACCCACTCTGTTCCCTGCATGTTGTGTCAGGATCAGTTCTCCTCTGCCATGCTCCTCTGCCATTCCGCCTTAACTTAGAGACCGCTGACTATGGGGGACTGAAATCTCTAAAAACGTGAGCCAAAATAACCCTTTCCTCCTTTAAACTGTGGGTGTTGGGTATTGTGTCTCAGTGACGGAAAAGTAACCAAGACAGCACCTAACCAAAAGTCAATCAGTCCTTTCAATTATGGTCTGATGGTCCTTTGTATCCAACCCCTAATGGAGCACTTCACCACACTGTGTTGTAATAAACTGTTCGCGTGTTTTCTCTCCATTGGGTGCCTGGAAAGTCAGGAGTTGCTCAGTAAATATCAGTTTGTGTGGATGTATGGATAAATTAATTGAAGAAGAGCTTTCTAAGAAGAGATCAGTGGAAAACTCAATAAAGTCAGTCCAAATTTAAAACACCTTGGAAAGACAAGCCAAAGGGAGAGAGGAGAGGGGGAGGTGAGATATGCCTAAATAGATTAAAGGGAAATATTGGAGCTTTAAAACAATGATTCTGAAAACAGGTGGCCTCCACCTTCCCCCTTCTCAGCAGTACCCACAGTTAGTATGTTCTTGTTTGACTAGCATTTCTGTAAACATAGAAACACATTGATAAATTTCCTTAAAATTTATAGCCTTACTATTCATGTAGCACAGTGTCTCAAAATCCAGTCAAGCAACAAATATTGACTATATGCTTAGAAATTTCCATATAATGGTAAACGAAACAGGCATTACCCTGCCTCCCATGGATTATACAGAGTAGTAGATAAAACAGTAACTAAAAAATATAAATTGCTAAGTAAACAATTCAAATGTGCAAAGACTCATCCACTCCACTTCTGTGGATGCTTTTAACACGAGCGTGATATGATGAATATGCTGTTTATGACAAGTAAGCTGCCAGCAGAACAGATTGACAAAAGGAGAGAGGAGCTGAAGAAACAAGTGACAGGTAATGGCAGTGGAAATACAGGGGGGAAAAGCTGAAACCAAGAAATACTCAAAAGTAAAATTTCTTAATCTGTGCTCCATGAACCCTTTAGGGGCTGCAAAGATAAACTCTGGAATTTTTGAAACCTCAAATTTAGACTTCATGCCCCATGTATATGTGTAGTTTTCTATGAGTAGCATGTTTTATAGGTTTCTCCAATCCCCCTGGAGGAGCAATGTAGCACAATGCTTTAAGATTACTGCAATGGTTTATCTCATGGGTCAGCCTCACTGGGGTACGGAATGCTCAAATACCCAGTAAAATATGATTTCTAGGTGTGCTTGGGGTGATGTTTTTAAAAATAGGTCAGCATTTGAATCAGTAGACTGATTCAAATATCTCCCCTTACTAATCTGAGTGGGCATCATCTAATTGGTTGAGGATCTGAATAAAATAAAAACCTAAAGAATGAATCACTCTCTGCTTGAAATGGGACATCCATCTTCTCCCATTCTTGGACATGAGTGGTTCCCATCCTCAGCCTTTCTGACTCAGACCAGGATTTACACCACCAGCCTACCAGTTCCTACGCTTCCAACCTGGGCTCAGGCCAAGACATCTGGAACTACTGTACATCACTGGCTTTTCAGCGTCACCATTTTGCAGAAAAAAAATTGTGGAACTTCTCAGCTTTTATAGTCGTGTGAGCCCAACCTCCAAATAAATCTCTTTCTTTATGTGTATAGACTATATCTTAGTGGTTCTCTGGAGAACCCTGACTAATTTAATCACTAACTTTGGAGTTAGATATTGCAGACTCTCACAACCATCATTTACTTGTTTTGAGACTTTAGAAAGAGATAGTTAGAGATAAATGAGCAAGTGCCCCCCACCCTCAAATTTTCATTCTGTGTGAGTCTGTTATGAAATACGAAAACTCAATACTGTAAAAAAATAGACAGGACTTAACATTTGATTGCTAGTGAGGGAAAAACAAAGGGTAGAAGGAGAAGAAAAAGAACTCCCATGCTTCTGGCATAAAAGAAAAAATGGGTTAAAACTCACAGAGAAAGTATGACAGGCAAGCTATTGCCCCTCTGCACTGAAAAGATTTTAGAATTCGAAGGAAGATAAGATGGTAAATTTACTTTAGTAAGTCTGTACAGTTTAGATCACTTTGCTGATTATCAAAAATGTTCACTCTTATTTTCACTGAATACTAAAAGCAGATATTAGCAGAGAGTTAAAGAGAAGAAGAAAGTTCAGTAGCAGAATGGGGCTATGCAAGATAACTCCTAAGGGAGCTTCAAATTCTGAGCATCCATAAGTAGACATTATTTACAAAGGAACTGATAAAAGTCATTGTAATTAGCTGATGGAGGGCTGGAGGCGGACCGTTTGACCTGGACCTCATGGCACTGTTTACAAATAATAATGCACATATATATGCAGAGACATGCTGACAAGGTTCAAAGAAATTGTCAACAATCATACAACTTACCATTTGTGTCTTATTGCACCTCTACCCAACCCATAATACACTGTAACTTAATATACTTATCTTATTTTTTTCCTATTATAATCACTTTTATTATATTCCTTCCATTAATATGTGCACAAGTCTTAATTATTTATGAATAGTGAAGTTATAGTGCTTAGTTTAGTGTTTTGCAAACTTTTGACTTTCAAATGTTGTTTAAATGCAGAAACCACAAACTGTGCATATGACCCGGCCTTCTCATGTTCTTGGCAACTGATATCTGCAAAGCCACTGTGATAAATGTGGTGTAGCGCTAGGACAGCCATGGGACTATGAAAGCACAAAATTGTCAAGCAATTCCAAGAGAATTTTTGTCCCAGATACGTTGTGAAAATTGAAACAGTAACAGCAACAATGAAAACCTTCAGGTATTTCCATTTACCACAGAACAAATATTTAATTATCTTCAAGTGATAATTGCTACTTGAGAATCTATCATTTTTTTGAGAATTATAGAAAATAAAAAATAAAAAAACTATTGCTTTTTATTTGTATGTTCCCAAAATTGATGTGATATCAAGATTCATGTCTAAGAAATTATTCTAAAGCAATACTAGATATCCTTTGAGACAGAGAAGGAGCTCAGCCTGGGGAAGTGGTGCCTGAGTGGCCATCTCTGTGGAACTCTCCCTTGGCGGGTGAGGCCTGTACATGTGCTCTGCCCTGCTCCAGTGAGACAGAGAAAGAGCTCAGCCTGGGAACGCAGCGCCTGAGTGGCCCATCTCTGTGGAAATATCTGTTGGCAGATGAGGCCTGCATCATGGAACCAGCCCAGTTCTTTGTAGAACTCTCCCTTGGTGGGTGAGGCCTGCACGTGCACTCCACTCTGCTCCTTTGGGACAGGGAAGGAGCTTATCCCGGGGAAGTGGCATCTGAGCGGCTGTCTCTATGGAAGTCTCCCTTGGTGGGTGAGGCCTGCAGCAGAGAAGCAGCCCAGTTCTCTGTGGAACTCTCCATTGGTGAGTGAGGCCTGCTGCACAGGAGTAGCCCCGGGCTCTGTGGTCCTCTAGATTAGGAGGTGAGACCTGCTCTCCCCTGACCAGCTACCTGAGGATCCCCGAGCAGTGCCCCCTGTCTGGCCACCATTGGATCCACGGCTGAGGCCCACACACTTTCCCTCCATGCCTGAAGATCCTGGTACTGAAGGCCAGCATTCCCCCACCATCAAACTGTAGTCTGTGCTGCACACCCTAGCAATTTCCTGGGGATCCTGGGCCCAGTGGTCCATGGCCTGCTACCATCTTGGGATAAGTTTGATATTCAGGTAAACTAGGGTCCCTAGAGTCCTTCAGTGAGCTGCCTGGGTATCTTGTAGCTCAGCACTTTTCAACTGACATCCGAAATGACAAGATACAGGAGCAAAGTGCAGTCTCAGAACTCAACTCCACCCAGAACAAGTCCAGGAGACATGGACATAGGAGAACTTGGAAGCCACATACCTGAAATCTCTGAAATGATTGCATCTGAAGTAAGGAAACAACTCCATCAGGCCATAGAAGAGATCAGATCAGAAATAATCTCTCAAGCAAAAAATGAAATGACAATAATAATGAAAGACATGCTCTGCACATTTAGAGATTAAACAGATAAAAAAATAGATGAACATAGGCAACAGATGGAAATGTTATGTGAGCAATTTAGAAATGAATTAGAATGCATGAAATAGACTCAAAGAGATTTCCAGGAAAAGAAAACTTCCATGGTGTTATGGTTGATATATTGTGTCAACTTGGGGAGTCTGGAGGTTTGGCTGAGTGATTCAGCAGGAAGCCAAGGTGCTTACTTTTTGTACAAATCCTGAGCCTGTGGAATTGGAGCGCATGGACACTGTGTGAGAGCTATGCCCCCTGGGTGGGGGTAGCATGTTTACAATGTAAGGGAAGGAAAGAGGCTGCTTGCATCCATTCCTCCATTTTGCTGGTTGTTTTTGCTGTGCTCTGCTGCCATGAACTTTTCCCCTCTGCCATGTGCCACACTGCCTCAGAACCAGCCAAGTATGGACTGAAACCTCCACAAACTGTAAGCTAAATAAACCTTTCCTTCCTTCATTTTGGGTGTTGGGTATTTTGTCTCAACAATGAGAGAAAAGCAACCAAGACACACGGAAAGATTGCAAAACCATTGTATGAAGTCAAAGGTAGAATTTTAGATCTTGAAGACAGCATGGTAGCTAGCAATTGTGAAAGGAAGGATCTCTTAAAATCATCAAGGATCCAGGAAAAATCAATTCCACAGCTACAAGACAAGGAAAAAAGAAATAATGTCTGAGTAATAGGAGTCAATGAAACAGCAGGAGACAACACAAATGACATAAAAAGAATATTTGCAGAAATAATGGCAGAAAATTTCCCAAGCATCAGAATCCCAAGATTCTGATGTGCAGGTAAATGAGGCACGTAGAACTCCAGCTAGCCATAACAAAATAAACCAAACCCAGACATATAATAATCAAGATCTCAGAGATCCAGCAAAAGAACACAATATGAAAAGCTGCTAGAGAAAAGAAACAGCTTACATATAAAGGAAAGCCCATCAGAATTACAGCAGACTTTTCAACACAAACCATGCAATCAAGAAGAGCTTGGAGCAAGGTATTACAGGTTCTGAGACAAAACAGCTTCCAACCCAGACTGACATATCCTGCAAAACTGTCCTTCAAAATTAACAGAGAAATAAAATATTTCCACAACAAAGAACAACTGAAGAATTTTATGAGTGCCAAACCAACCTTACAAAAATACGAAAAGATATGCTAGACAAAGAAAAAAGAGACCACGATCTCAGGAACAACAATGGAAAGGAACCCTCAATCAGAGCAATCAAGTAAACAGATGGCAAAAATAGGAAAGCACCAGCAAGTAAATAGCATGACAAGGATAAGTGAACATGAATCAGTTATAGCCATTAATGTAAATGGCCTCAATTCACCAGTCAAAAGAAAAAGACTGGCAGAGCACATTAAGAAACAAACTCCCACAATATATTCTACACAGGAAATACACTTTACGCAAAAGGAAATCCATAGACTGAAAGTCAAAGGATGGAAAACAATTCTCCATGCAACACATTCCCTGAAAAAAGCAGGGGTACCTATTATGTTTGCAGACCATGTAAACTTCAAACCAAAAACAATCGAAAGAGATAAAGAAGATCACTATATACTAGTTAGGGGAAAACTGCAAGCGGGTGAGATAACAATCCTAAACATGTATGCACCAAATATTGGAGCACCCAACTATATAAAGTGAAATCTTAACAGATATGAAAAACCAAATAATCAAGAACACTATTGTAATAGTGGACATAAACACCCCTTTGACACAAAGCGACCGGTCAACTAGACAAAAAATCGCCAAAGAAATAACAGACTTGAATCAAATGTGTGAACAAATGTATTTAATAGATGTATACAGAGTGTTCCACTTCAAAATATCAGAAGACACATTTTTCTCAGCCGCAAATGGGACTTTCTCTAGAACAGATCACATTCTAGCCCATAGAGCATACCTACCTAAATGCAAAATAATTGAAATTATCTCATGCACAAGATCTGACCACAGTGCAACAAAATTGGAAATTAATGACAAAAGAAACTCCAAAACTCCATAAATACTTGGAAATTAGACAACAGCCTCCTGAACAACTGATGGGTCGCAGGCGAAATTAAAGAAGAAATTAAAAGATACCTACAAACAAATGGAAATGCATATACAACCTACAGTATCTGTTGGATGCAATGAAAGCAGTCCTCAGAGGGAAATTTACAGCGGTGAACTCACACATAAGAAAAGCATTATCTCAACACTTTCAGCAGTGTTGTTCAGTATTTTGCAAAATATTCCTCTATTTGTCTAATTCTCTGCTTGTGACTAGACTGGGGTTACTAGTTTTGGAGAAGGGAAGCACCCTTCTCATCCCATGTTATCATAACGATTTATGATTAATGACTTTCATTTTCATAGTTTGATTATGATTTTTTGCTAGGTTTTTCCACTGTAAAGTTACTTTTCTTCCCCTTCATCACATCTTTCGATAAAAGCACATCTCCAAACCTATACCAAGGACTAAGGAATAATTAACTATATTTCCTGAAGGGAGGAGTCCAAGAAAGTATTTGGTATTCTTTCCCAAGTACCTATCAGTTTAATGATTTATTTATGTTAGCATGGACTTAGATTTGTTTCATACTTTAAGTTATAACTCTCTACTCTGTGATGCATTTTGTTACTCATAAAGTCAGCCATTTTTCTCAAGAGAACTTTGATTGTTTTGCTGGAGAATGAAATTCACAAAATTAGTCTGAGTGCAACTGTGCTTGTTGGTACCAGAGAGTAACAGCTTCTCAGCCCTCTCAGGAGACAAAGCTAGGAAGTACACACGTGGATATTAACGCATGTACACAAGCATCTATCACTGTTTATTTAGTCATCTATTACTGTCAATTTTAATTAAAATCAAATTATTGTTTCTATTGTGTATAAAAAAGAACTTAAAAAAATAAAAAGATTAATTGAAAAACACAACTTTTTAAGGCTCATACTTGGAGGCTTTGATCATACATTAGTAACAGAAAACAAAGCAGAGGCCAGTGTGGCTGCTTGGGGAATCACCCACACCTGAAACGTAGGGCTGTAGTCAGGACTGGTACCAATGCAGCTAGAAAAGGAGAGAAGGATGGAATTAACCTCTGCAGAGCTTGCCCTGTGTCGCACAGCGCTGTAGGCGTGGAGTAGACGTGACAATAGGAAGAAGACAGCATGCCCGAGGGACTGTCTGCAAGGGGGAAGCGGGGACAGAGTACTGAGAATGACTCCAACATGCCAAGGAGCTGAATGCAAGACTAAAACAAAGGGGAATAAAAATGAACTTGGTTTTAGATGAGATACTGTTAAGTCAGACTTTGGAATTGTTGAATTTGAGATGTCAGAGAAATAACACTTAACTAGAAATTTGTAATAATTACCTAGAAACTGGGACTCAATAGTTAAAGACAAATTAAAACCTGCAGTTATGTCCACAGTAGTAGTAAGAGCTGTAAGAACATCCAAGAATTCTCTAAAGGATGATTCAGAGAACAAAAACCCAAGTAAAATGGTGTAAATCTGTCTTTCAGACCTATTTTGTGTGGGGTTCATGAAAACAGATGTTTAAATTATTTTGCTTCCATACCAAACCATCAGGCTCTGAAACATAAGCTATCAAACAGAATGGAGAGAAATATTCTATTTCCCCAGGTCTACAAATTCTAGGCCAAAAATAAACTAGAAACGTCCTGAATAGAAAGATTTATGATGTTTTTATCATCTCTCTAAGATGTTTCTATCTCTTGGCACTACTCAAACATGATATGCACAAATATAAAGGAAAATATTTTGTATTTGATTTTTATATAATAATAACTTTGTAACTGTTTCAATTCCATTCAAACTATTTCAATTCCATTCGAACAACCTAGTTCATAAAATACAATGTTTGGCACGTGCTTGAATATGTGTGCTGGAGATCAAACTGTCCACATGACAAATTTTTGAAGCTCAGTGCTGCTTACATAGGAATTTATACAAGTATCATTTTCTCTACATATTTTACAGGTTTGAAATTTTCTGTAGTAAAATGTTAAAAATAATCTATTCTAATTTCAATAGAAGTTGGTATTTTTCCAGCCAGCTACTATTGGAAGGTTGTGGGGATCTGGCGTGTTCTGCAAAAAAGAAAAAAATGAGATTATATATCTTTATTTATTTTAAAAGACTTAAAGCAGTAAAATCACACTCTTGAGCTTCAAAGCAGTATATTATAGAAGTGAATGTTTTTTCAATAAACACTTTAAGCATCTTATGTTAAATATAGCTAAGCTGTTAGGATTTAATTGCCAAAGCAGCTGTGTCCCCCCTACTCACACATTTCATCAGATGCAGTGCTCCCGATTACCTGTTTCCACCTGCAAGCACCAGGCTGCACGCACTGGGTGTGGCTCCTGCACCAACAGGAAATACATGAGCCACTCCAGCTTGAGCTGACAGCTGTGTAATCAGTTATCAATCACAGTTGTTTGTGCTCAACAAAAATTCATTCTCCTGCCCTACAGTCATTTTTCCTTTAATAAGATACCTATGCTTCACCACTGTGGCTTTTTATTGTACAGCTCTGATGCTCCTTAGTATCAGCCTTTTCTGGTCTCAGTGTGTACTCTTTAACCTGACAGTTGTTGAAGGCAGAGCCTGGGGAAGGGAGCTCGCTGAGTGGTAAGGCTGAGGCTGGGGAAGGGACCCTGAAGGGAAAAGGCCGAGCCTGGGGAACAGAGCTGGCTGAGGGGTAAGGCTGAGGCTGGGGAAGGGAGCCTGCTGAGGGGTAAGGTCAAGCCTGGGGAAACGACCTTGAAAGGGAAAGGCCGAGCCCAGAAGAAAAAGAACCGGCTGAGGGGTAAGGAAGAGCCTGGGGAAGGGAGCCCGCTGAAGGGTAAGGCTGAGGCTGGGGAAGGGAGCCCACTGAGGGGTAAGGCCAAGCCTGGGGAATGGTGCCCGCTGAGGGGTAATGCAGAGCCTGGAGAAGGGAGCCTGCTGTGTTGTAAGGTAGGGCCTGGGCAAGGGAGCCTGCTGAGGGCTAAGGCAGAGCCTGGGGAAAGGAGCCTTCTGAGGTGTAAGGCCGAGCCTGGGGAAGGGAGCCCGATGAGGGGTAAGGCCGAGCCTTTGGAATGGACCTGCTCATGGGTAAGCCCCAGCCTGGGGAAGGGAGCCTGCTTATCGTTAAGGTGGAGCCTGGGGAAGGGAGCCCACTTAGGGGTAAAAGTGAGCCTGGAGAAAGGAGCTGGTACAGTAGTAAGGCAAAGACTGGGTGTTACGGTTGATCCATTGTGTCAACTTGGGGAGTCTAGAGGTTTCGCTGAGTGATTCAGCAGGAAGCCAGCGTGCTTACTTTGTTTACATCCTGAGCCTGTGGAAGAGGAGAGCATGGAGATTATATGAGAACTACAGGCACCCTGGGTGGAGGTAGGCTGTTTACCATGTAAGGGTGGTAGAAAGAGGCTGCTTGCCTGCCATTGCTCCCTTTTGCTCTTGCTTCTTGTGTCTCTGCTAGTCTTTCCAACTGTGTATTTCTAGTGCCTTTCTATAATGATAATTAACCAACACTTGTGGGTTTAATTTTAGGCTACCCATTCAGTTTCTTTAGTCTATCCATTTATGCTTACAGTGTTATGTGATTTTGGTTACTATAAATTTTCAATATAATTTGAAATCAGGAAGTATAATTCCTGTGAATTCTTTTGTGCTTTTAAAACTTAAAAAAAAACTGCAAGGTCTTTTTTGTTCAAATAGCCATTTTAGATTTTTTTTGTTTCTGCCTAGTTACTGTTGGAATAGTGATAGTAAATATACTGAATTTGTAAGATGCTTTGGTAGTACAGACATTTTAATGTTATTAATTCTTACAGTTCATGAAATATGATAGCTTTCTTTCATTTGTGTTTTCTTCATTTTCTTTAAGCAATGTTTTATAGTCTCAGTATATAGATATGTCATGTTTTTGAATAAATTTATTTTTAAGTATTTTACTTCTTGCTTCCATTACAAGTGAAACTATTTTCCTAATGATTTCTTATGAGGAAATTTCACTTTTTGCATGTTAATTTATATATAGTCGTTTCTCTAAACTTATCTACCAGTTGTTTTAATTTTTATTTTAAAGAGAAGAAAAAATAATAAGAAAATGAGGGAAAGGAGAAAAGAAAGAATGAAGGAATATATATATGTGTGTGTGTGTGTGTATATATATATATATATATATATATATATGATAGCAAAGTGAATTGTACTGCTGATTTCTATGGGTTTATTGAAAGAAACAGTTAATGCATAAAGTTTTGACCAGTTTTGCATGCTTTTATCTGTTAATCTGAAAAACTAATTTGAAGAAAACAATATGCAATATAACAACCATTGTTGAATTCTTATCATCTTGTTTTGTGAAATTACTTAC
>PVLD010030064.1:0-17296 GCA_004027595.1 Dinomys branickii
AGTTTAACTTCTTCCTTTCCTATCCTTATTCCTTTTATTTCTCTCTCTTGTCTGATTGCTCTGGCTAATGCTTCCAGAACTATGTTGAATAGGAGTGGTGACAATGGACATCCTTGTCTTGTTCCTGACTTTAAAGTGAAAGTTTTCAGTTTATGTCCATTTAGTATGATGTTGGCTGTTGGTTTGTCATAGATGGCTTGATCAGATTGAGGTAGAGGCCATCTACTCCTATTTTTTCTAAGGTTTTTAACATGAATGCATGTTGGACTTTGTCAAAAGCCTTTTCTGCATGTATTGAGATGATCATGTGGTTTTTGTCTTTGACTGTATTCATATGATGTATTACATTTATTGATTTGCAAATATTGAACCATCCCTGCATTCCTGGAATGAATACTACCTGGTTGTGGTGTATAATTTTCCTTTTGATACACTGTAATCTATTTGCCAGTATTTTGTTGAGTATCTTTGCATCTATGTTCATTAGAGAGATTGGCCTATAGTTCTCTTTCTTGGTTGGGTACCTCTCTGATTTTGGTATCAGTATAATACTTGCCTCCAGAAATGTGTTAGGAAGAGTTGCTTCCTTTTCGATTTCATTGAAGAGTTTGAGGAGTGTTGGCATTAAATCTTCTCTGAATGTTTTATAGAATTCTGCTGTGAATCCATCAGGGCCTGGGCTTTTCTTTGTGGGTAAGTTTTTAATGACGTTTTCAATCTCATTAATTGATATTGGGTTGTTCAGTATTTTTATGTCTTCCTGATTCAATTTTGGTAATTTGTACCTTTGTGGGAATGTGTCCATTTCTTCTGTATTTTCTATCCTATGGGAGTAAAGATTTTCAAAGTAGGTGTTAAACATCTTTTGGATTTCTGTGGGATCTGTAGTGACTTCATCCTTTTCATTCCTTATTGCATGAATTTGAGATCTTTCCCTTCTTTTTTTGATAAGGTTGGCTAGGGGTTTATCAATTTTATTTATTCTTTTGAAGAACCAACTCTTTGATTCACTAATTTTTTGTAGAGTTTTCTTCATCTCAATTGCATTAATTTCTGCCCTGAGGTTTATAATCTCCTTTCTTTGGGCTCTTGGTTTGGCTTGTTGCTCTTTTCTAAGAATTTGAGGTGTATCATTCGGTTATTTATTTGCTCTCTTTCTATTTTCTCTGTATATGAGTTCATTGCTATAAATTTCCCTCTGAGGACTGCTTTCATTGCATCCCACAGATTCTGGTAGGTTGTACTTGCATTTTCATTTATTTGTAGGTATTTTTTAATTTCTTCTTTAACTTCTTGTGTGAGCCTTTGGTTATTCAGGAGGTTGTTATCTAATTTCCAAATGTTTGTGCTGTTTTTGGAGTTCCCTTTGTCATTAATTTCCAGTTTCATTGCACTGTGGTCTGATAATATGCATGGGATAATTTTAATTCTTTTGCATTCAGGTAGATATGCTCTATGGGCTAGAATGTGGTCAATTTTAGAGAAAGACCCATGTGCAGCTGAGAAAAATGTGTATTCTGATGTTGTGGTGTGGAACACTCTGTATACATCTACTAAGTCCATTTGTTCACACTTTTGGTTCAGGTCTGTTTTTCCTTTGCTGAGTTTCTGTCCAGTTGACCTGTCTCTTTGTGTCAGAGGGGTGTTTAGGTCCTCTATTACAGTAGTGTTATTAGTTATTTGATTTTTCACGTCTGTTATGATTTGCCTTGTAAAGTTAGGTGCTCCATTGTTTGGTGCATAAATGTTTAGGATTGTTACCTCTTCCTCTTGCAGCTTTCCCCTAACTAGTATGTAATGGCCTTCTTTGTCTCTTTTGATTGCTTTTGGTTTGAAGTTTACATTCCCTGCAAACATATTAGCCACCCCTGCTTTTTTCTGGGGACCTGTTGCATGGAGAATTGTTTTCCAACCTTTAACTTTCAACCTGTGGATTTCCTTTTGAGTAAATGTGTTTCCTGTATACAGCATATCATTGGATTGTCTTCCTTAATCCACTCTTCCAATCTTTTCCTTTTGACTTGTGAATTGAGGCCATTTACATTAATGGTTATAATGGTTATATGTTGGCTTATTCCAGTCATGTTATTTACTGTTGTTGTTTTCCTTTTTTTGCTGTCTGTTTACTTACTTGTTCTGTTTAGGGGGTTATTTCTGTCATTGTTCTTGGGTTTGTGGTCTCTTTTTTCTCTGTCTAGAATATCTTTTAGCGCTTTCTGCAATGCTGGTTTGGCACTCATAAAGTTCTTCAGTTGTTCTTTGTCATGGAAATATTTTATTTCTCCATTGAATTTGAAGGATAGTTTTGCAGGATACATCAGTCTGGGATGGAAGTTGTTTTGTCTCAGAATCTGTAATATCTCGCTCCAAGCTCTTCTTGATTTCATGGTTTCCATTGAGGAGTCTGCTGTGATTCTGATGGGCTTTCCTTTATAGGTGATCTGTTTCTTTTCTCTAGCAGCTTTTAATATTGTGTTCTTTTGCTGGATGTCTGAGATCTTGACTATTGTATGTCTGTGTGTGGTTTTGTTTGGGTTATGGCTCGTTGGGGTTCTATATGCCTCGCTTAACTGTACTTCAGTATCTTTTACCATGTTTGGGAAATTTTCTCCTATTTTTTCAGCAAATATTCTTTTCGTATCATTTGTGTTGTGTCCTGCTGTTTCACTAATTCCTATAACTCGAATATTATTTCTTTTTGCCTCATCTTGCAGCTGTTGGATTGATTTTTCTTGGATCCTTGGTGACTTTATGAGATCCTTCCTTTCACTCTCATTAGCTGCCATGCTGTCTTCAAGATCTGAAATTCTATCCTCGGCTTCATTTAAGTCATTTTGCCAGCTTTCAATGGAAGTTTTCAATTCCTGGCAATCTCTTTGGATCTGTTTCATTAGTGGTAATTCATTCCTAAATTGCTCTTGTAACGTTTCCATTTGTTTCCTATTTTCTTCTATTCTTTTATCTATTTCTTCTCTGTGTGTGCTGAACATTTCTTCCATTATGGTTTTCAGTTCATTTTTTGTCTGAGAGATTATTTCTACGTTAATCTCTTTTGTGGCCTGATGGAGTTGCTTCTTTACTTCGGATGTGATCATTTCTGAGATTGCAGGTATGTGACTAATTTCTGCTTTAATCTGTTCTATGGCCTGATGGAGTTGTTTTGTTACTTCGGACGTAATTGTTTCATAAATTGCAGGTATGTGGCTTATTTCTGCTTTAATCTCTTCTATGGCCTGTTGGAGATGTTTCTTTATTTCAAATGCAATCGTTTCAGAACTTGCAGGTATGTTGCTTCCTGGTTCCCCTATATCCTCACATCCAGGACTTGTTCTGGGTGGGATTGAGTTCTGAGACTGCGTTTTGTTCTTCTGTCTTTCCATTTTTGTATATCAGATTCAAACTATTGAGCTGTAAATTACCCAGGCCGTTCACCAGGCAAAGGTCCATTGCAAAGGCTGCTCCAATGGCTCCTTCTCTTCAGGGGAATGTCCTTTAATCTTTCTACTGAGAGTTCCACTTAAAAGGCTGCTCAGATGCTGGTTTGTGGGGTGAGCTACTCCCTACCAAGAGACCTGGGTGGGGAGTGTAAAACTGCTCCCCCGCCCGCCCAGGGGTCCCTGCAGGTATGGGGACAGATCTCCTCCCCTACTCGGTGATCCAGTCGTGGTGCACAGATAGCTCACCCGTCTCAGAATCCGTGCAGGCAGGAAGGTTCCAAAGTGCCAGTTTTTCATGCTACGCCCGCAACCCACTGCTCCCCTACGCTTCTCTGTTTCCTCGCACTCTCTGGGTCTGGGGGAGGGAGCATGGTGCTCCGCTCCTCTGTGCTCCTCACGCCGCCTCAGCCGTGGACTGCAGGCCGCTGAGGGCCTTGGCGGCAGGGGCCAGGACTTGAGTGTGATCCCGGTTCACTGCTCGGATTTGCGCAGCCTGCCTGAGGAGCGTGGGCTCCAAGACTGCCCGGCGTTGCAGCCGCTAAAAAGCTGATTTCTGGCCGAAGTTGCTGGCAAGCCATGCAGGGTCGGGCGGCGGGAGGGACCGAGCTGCCTGCTCTCGGACCCAGCCGAGGCGCCACCCATCCGCTGTGCCGAGTGTCTCTGGTGTCCAGTGCTCCAGGCTTTCCCGCATCTCGCCACAGCAATTTGGGCCTCCCTGCCGCGTCTCCAGCAGTGCAGAGAAACACGTTCAGTTTGAACTTCCCAGCCGAGGTCCCGGCATTTGCGCTCCCCAAGCCTGTCTTGAGCTGGGCGTCTCTATCAGCGAGGATCCCTCCTTTGCTGCTCACCTGGTCGCCATCTTCCCTGCAGAGTTATTTTAAAAGGAAAGGAAAGTTCTGTGTGTTAATTTTGGAGGTAGAGTTTTTCTATGTATCACAGGCCACCCTGAACTTTCTCTGTGGCCTCAAGCTCTTGATCCTTGTTATGGTTTGTGTCTGCGTGTCCTCCCAAATCCTCATGCAGTCATGGGCGGGCTTTTAGGGTTTACGACTGATCCGTGATCCAATGCTGGGATTATGGATATGAGAGCTATATCTGCCGGAGGGCAGATAGTTTGTATATGTAAGGGAGAGAAAGAGACTGCTGGCCACTATTCCTCCCTTTTGGCTCTTGCTCCCCTGCTATCTTCTGCTACCATGAACTGTTGCCTTCTGCCATGTTTCACTCTGCCCGGAGCCAGCCAAGTATGGACTGAAACCTCTACAAACTGTAAGCTAAATAAACCTTTCCTTCCTTCATTTTGGCTGTTGAGTATTTTGTCTCAACAATGAGAGAAAAGTAATCAAGACAGTTCTCTTCTTTCAGCATCCAGAGTTCTGGGATTACAAGTGTGTACCACTATGCCTGGCTATGAGAAGGAAATTTAAATGTTTTACTACAAAAAAAAAAAAAGTTAAACATAAAAGATAACAGTAATGCATGAAATAAAGGACAAAGTAGCTATACCACAAATAGGAAACAAATAACAAAATGGTAGAAGTCTTATAAAAGTAAATACTTAAATGTGAATGGATTAGCCTCTTAAGTAGAAAGATACAGAATTTCAAAGCATGGTGATAGAATATTAACAATGATTGTTATATAACATAATCTCATCTTCAAAATGGTTGCATGTATAACTGGATATGGACATGAAAGTTTGATCAAACAATTACACATTAACAGTTCCTTTCAATAACCCAAAAGGTGTTAGTAGTATAATTATCCTAGCTATCCTGTTTATGCATATACATATTTTTCCTCTTCCTTCTTTCCTTTTCTTCTCCCCTCTTTCATCCCAGTTTCCCCTTCCTATCTGAGCAGTTTCTTTTCCCTTTCACAATATCTATTATACCTCTCAGACTTTATTTAATCTTTCAGGTTCTTATAGTAGGGAGGAAATATGTTTACACATATGAATCTGATTTATTTCATTTATGAGTATGGTTTCTAGTTGCATCCATTTACCTATTAAAAACTTCTACTTTGTCTTTCTCATAGCTGAGTAATACTCTGTTGTATAAAAATACCACATCTTTTTTATCCATTCCTCAGCTGATAGACATTCAGGTTATTTCCAAGGTTTAGCTATTACAAAGTGTGGTGCTATAAACATGGGAACATTATTGTTCTCTGTGCTGTTTTATGTATTTGTTTTCATTATTTTGGGTTTATTTTCTCTTTTCTCTTTAAAATGAAAAACAAAATTTGCATGTATACAGAAGGATAGCTGGGATAGGTGTATTGCTGATGTCTGTGGTTTATTGAAAGGAACAGTCAATACTTAAAAGTTTCTTTTTTCTTGATCAATTTTGCATGCTTGTATCTAGAAATCTGAATGACTGATCTGAAAATAACAATATGCAGTATAAGAACCATTGTTGAACTCCTACCATCTCCTATGGTTCAGCTCTTCATCATTTCCAATTTTTTTTATTAATTATTACTGTCTTTGATCAATCTTACATTCTTACATCTGGTGGACTGAGCAACTTTATTGAAGATAACAGAATGTAATGTAGCTACCATTGTTAATTCCTATCATTTTGTTTTGAAGTCATGTATCACTTTTTTTGTTTTGTGTTGTTTTAATTTTGCCTTCACTGTTGTTTTGTTAGTTTTTTAAATTTTTAGAATAAAAATGTTAAATAGAAAGATATTTTCAAAATAGATTTAAGAACATGCTCCCAGGGTAGACTTTCTTCAAGAGACTCATTTTAGCTCAAAAGAAAGAAATAAAGTAAAGATATGTAAAAAAATATTCCATTTAAATGGTAACCAAAAGATATTAGAGGTAGCTAAATGAGTATCAAAAGATAAAAGTGTTTAAATACCAATAAAGTTCACAAGAGACAGAGAAGCACATTATGTATTCAAGAAAAGTTCAATATGGCAAGAAGATCTCACAAACATTTACACATGTAATGACAAACCATCAAAGCATATATCAGAAACATGGAAAGGAGAAATAAACATTACAATAATAGTTTGAGACATAAATATCTCCCTCTATATAATGGACAGAACAACTAATGAAAGATAAGTAAAGAAATAAAGGATTTGTGCAGCACACTAAGCCCACTTACATCTAACAGACATTAGCAGAACACTTTATATGACACCAACAGAATACACAGTCTTCTCAGGTGCACATGAACATTTCCCAGAACAGAACATATATTACGTCAGAAATTAAGTCTCACTAGATTTAAAAGGAAAGATATAATACAAAATATTTATCTACCCAGAATGGGATGAAGTTAGAAACGAGTAACAAACTGGAGACTCCATGAATTTGTGGAAATTAAGTAGCATATTGTTAATCAGCATATAAAAGAAGTACAATAATCACAAGGAAATTACAAAATACTTAGGAACTGATGAAAATGAAGATGCAGCTTACCAAACAGCAAAGATAAGCATGTAGGTATAAATGCTTGCATCAAAGATCTTTAAGAAAAATCTCAAATCAATAACCTAACCTTTCAATTGAAAGAACTAGAAGCACAAACTAAATGCAAAGCTGTCCAAAGGAAGGAAATGTAAAAGATTAGAGAACATACAGAAAATAGGCAACAGAAAAAACAATAGAGGAAATCACTAAAACCAAAACTCGATTGCTTCAAAAGATCAACAAAGTTGATTAATGTTTAGATAGTTAAACTGGGATAACAAAGAGAACTCAAATGGCTAAAACTAGAAGTGAAATTGGGGACATTGCTCTCAGTTATACAGAAATAAAAAGGATTATAAAAGAACACTAGCAACAGTGATATGCCAACACATTTGATAACCGAGGGAAAATGGGGAAATTACTAGAAACATAATGTAACCAAGACTAAATTAGTAAGGAACAGAAAAATCCGAGTAGGCTATAATTTAAAAAGGAGATGGAGTCATCAGTCAAAAATTTCACGACAAGGAAAAGCCCTGGTCCTGATGACTTCACTGATAAATCTTAGCACACATTCAAAGAACACCAATCCTTCCCTCATTTTCCCAAAACTTCAATAGGAGAGTACATCTTACCTCATCTAGCCAGTTTTACCCTCACACCAAAAGCTAGACAAAGACATAAGAAAATAAAATCACAGACCAGTATCTTTTATGATCGATGCAAAACTCCTCAACAAAATTCTAACAAATCAAATACAGTAGCATACTTAAAAGCAACACACACAATTAGCTATATTTTTAGACACTAACAGTAAAGAATCCAAAGGAAATGCTAAGAAAACAACTCCATTTGCAATAGCATTAAAAGAATAAAATGTTTAGGAATTAACTTGAAATAAAAGATGTCTAGGATGAAAAATATTAAAAAGTAGTCAAGGAAATTAAAGACAAATACATGAAAAGACATCATACATTTGTGGATTAGAAGATTTTTTATTATTCAAATATCAATATTACCTGAAGTCTTGTATAAATTTAATTATGCCTACCAAACTTTCAAGTATTTTTACAAAGGTAGAAACATCCATTATCAAATTAATGTGCAATCTCAAGGGAACATAAACAGCCAAACAAATAATGAAAAAGGAAAAGCTGGAAGACTCATATTCCTTGATTTCCAAACTGATTACAAAGTTGTAATAATCAAAGCAGTGTGTGGGGGCTGGGGATATAGCTCAGTGGAATAAGTGCCTGCCTAGCAAGCACAAGGTCCTGAGTTCGATCCCCAGTACCACCAAAAAAAAAAAAAAAAAAACACAAAGCAGTGTGATACTAGCATAAACACAGTGATGTATAGCAGTGGAATAGAAGAAAAAGCTAAAAAAACCCACCCCACTCCATATATACTCAAGTGATTTCAATGAAGATACCAAAAACAATCAAGGGAGAAAGGACAATCTTTTCAACAAATTGTGCTAGGTAATTTAGTATCTGCATGAAAAGAATGAAGTTTGATTCTTGCCTGACATACACAAAGTTTAACTCAAAATAGATTAAGATATAAACATCAAACTTAAAAGTGTGAAGGTTTTGGATGAAAACATGGAAAATCACTGGACTTGGAAATGATTTCTTGGTTATAACACCAATAGCAGGGGCAACAAAGTAAAATATACAAATTTGACCTCATGAAAATTTAAAAATTTTATGCATCAAAAGACACTATCAACAGAGTAAAAAGGCCACATGTAGAATGGGCAAAAATATTTTCATATCATATATTTATAGGGGTTAATATCCAGAATAAAGAAATAAATTCTAAAATTCAACAAGAAAACAAATAACCTGATTTAGAAATGGGCAAACTACTTGAATAAACGTTTTTCCAAAGAAGGTATACAATTGGCCAATAGATACATGAAAAGATGCTTAGCTTCTAATGATTAGTGTAATGCACACAAAAACGACCATTAGGTACCACCTCAGATCCATTAGGATGGCTGCTATTAAAAATATAGAAAATGAGTCTTCATAAGCATGTGCGAAAATTCTAATCCTTATATACGTGGCTCATGAAAAGGTAAAACTGTAAACTGTTATGGGAAACAAAAAATGGTTCCTAAAATTAAAAAATAGAATTCTATAATCCAGAAATTCCTCTTGTAAGTATATTCAAAATGATTGAAAACAGAATCTCAAAGAGATATATGCACACCCATTTTCATAACAGTAATGACAGTATTGTTCATAACAGCTAAAAGGTGAAAACAACCCCCTTGTGCACAAATGAATAGGTAAGAAAAATGTAGTATGTATTCATACTATAGTGAAATATTGTTCAGCCTTAGGAAAGAAAGTGAAACAAGTCAGTCACAAAAGGACAAACGCTGTATTTACATAAGGTAATTGGAGTAGTTAAAGTTCTAGAGATCCACAGTGCAATGATTGCTAGTGATCAGGAGCAGAGGGAAGGAGAGGCATAGTACTTCTTTTGCAAGGTGAAAAGGGCTCTGGAGAGAATAGTGGTAATTGTTGTACAATAATATGAATTCATCTAATTTTAATAGATTCTATACTTAAAATGATTAAGAAGGTAAATTTTAATGAATACTTTGTCACAGTAAGAAAAGGTATCAACACACTGTATAGATGCTATTTTTTCTTAGCCCTGAGAGTCTAACTAGCAAGATTTGTGTATCTAAGGAGTTAAGGAAAATGCATAAATTAGACTTTTACTTGATAGGGAAATATACATACTCTGCAGAGGTCTGATTTATCAGATTTGGGAGGCAGCTGTAGAAGTCAAAAAAGTAAGTCATATTTTTATAACTTCTGCTTCAACAAAAGTGCAAAGGGATTTTCAGTTCATATCTGACCATCTTCTCATATCGGAAGCACACTGAATAACTGAGGTATCGGCTGGAAAATGTAGGAACCCAACGTGTGCAAGCTATTGGGAACCACTCATCCTTTTGGGTGAGGTTGTGCTATGGGTGTCTTCAGTTGCCAGTGCCTTTTCTTCTTCAAAGAAATGTTTGAAAACAAGATTGTACAGAGGGCAAAGGACTTTCCACAAGCAGATTACATTGGTTTATCTTCAGAAGAGTGAAAGACACAAGGAAAATAACGAGGGTTACATGTTGCTGGTTAGGAAAAACGCTAGGCCTAACTACCCAAATGGTACTTTAGTTTCTATTTTTGTTCCATTTTAGATAAACAAGGACATGGATCAATTCTCAGCTGTTCAAAAGAACATTTCCAAGTGTGTAGAGTTTTTCAAGAAATGTATTTTCTTTCTTCTTGGGCACTTCTATTACAAGAGAAAATATTTACATTATTCTCCTCTAAATACCTAGATAGAAAATGATAGAACTTTTACTGAATATACTGAGGAAAAGTTCATCAGTGGTTTGAGTTATCCATGATTCTATTATGGTTGCTTAATGCAGATGATAAAATTAAGTGCCTAGTGACTTTTTCATGTATCTGTGGTTTTCGTCTTCTTGTGGTCAGTCCCCACATACTTCAGGGAAATGTGTAAGTTCTGAATATCTCAAAAGTATGACACTGACTAGCTTGATTTTGCACAGCTATACGTTCAGGAATAAACTGAAAATAAAAACTGAAAGTGTATGTACAAGCTGGGCTTCCCTTACCCCATCCCAATTTGCATCACTATACCTTACATTTTACTCTATCTGGGAAGCTGGTTGACTTTTCTAGGGTGAGAGTAACTTCAGTTATATTGTATATAAAAACTCAAAGCTACTCTGCAGCTTTTATATGAAATTTTTATTAAGTCTATGCCAAACAACTTCCTATCATTGGATTAGCTAAAGATGAAAGTTTAAAAAAAAAAAAAGATGAAAGTTTTTCCTTATGTGATAACTTTGTATTGAGAATATTGCATAGTGTGTGTGTGCGCGCGCGCGCGTGCGCGCGCGCGTGCGTGTGTGTGGTGTAAGAGACAAAGATTTCCCATTGCAGATTTTGGAGTTTTGCACTCACACATATCAAAGGAAAACCTAACTTGTTTTGTTACTGGGGATTGAACCGAGGGCCACTGCACTGAGCTACATATCCAGCTCTTTTTAAATTTGAAGCTCTAAGTCCAAGTCTCCTGGACTGGGCTGAAACTTGAGATCCTCCCTGCCTCAGCCTCTAGAGTGCTGAGATTACAGGTATGCAGCACCACACCTCACTAAAAGTTTTGCTTCTTAACTGGCTCTCATGTTTCCTTCTATTTGGTTTCTCATCGAGACGATTCAGAAAATGCTGCTGCACTGTGGTGTGCTAACAAGGAAACCAGCTCTGACAGGGTACTTGGTAACTCCCACCATGTTAAATAAGCCAAGATTTTCCTGTAAAGCCTGGGAACTGTGCGTCAGTTTGGAAAAATTCCTTCCTTTCAAGACATGTGAGAAAGGCACAAAATGGAAGTTTCATTTGTTTGGGAAGTATTAATTTAAGATTGTTAGCATTGTGTCTTGTGTAAAATAATTGCTGGGAAGGAGGAAATTCCCTTCATAAGAGAGGATTCAATGACTCTAGATGGATATCATCTAAATTGAAGACTTGTAAATTGACCATTAGGATGTTTAGCTATGTCTATAAAGTCTGAGAAAAAACATGTGATTTTAGGCTTTTTCAATCAGGTCTGGACAAATTTTTACTTTCAGAATTAGGTTTGATTAAAAATATCTTGAGTTGATTGAAATTTGGATTGTTGCCAATTTGGGGCTATTTTATAAATAAACTCTTATAAACAGTTGAGTACAAGTCTTTGAAGGGATTTCTGCTTTTATTTCTCTGGAGTAAAGGAAAATAGTAGATTTGCCAGACTGTAGTGTAAGTATGTGTATGTTTAAATATGTAAGATGTTTATTTTTAATTAAGTTTATTGGTACTATTTAGATATGCATAATGATCCCATTCATGATAGGGAATTTGTATCTATACATGATATACCTTAGTTTTTCTTTATCCCTTCCCCTCTCCTCAAATCCTCTTCCCCTCCTTATTTACAAAGCTTCATTTCCATTTTATGCTTTTCTTCTCTCATTTTCCCCTTCCACCCTTCTCATTCCTCCTTTCATTTGAACAATTGCTTCCTATTTCACAGTATATATTATACATTTTCAATCTTACTCACACTTTCAGTTTCTCTCACTAGTGAAAGAATACAATATTTACACAGGTGGTCAATTTATTTCCCCTAAGTGTATGGTCTAAAGGTGCATCCATTTAGCAAGAAATGTCTTGAGTTTATCCTTCTTTATGGCTGAGTAGTAATGCATTGTGAAAAAGCCACATTTTAAAAATCTATTTGCTCACTGATGGGCATTTGTTTTGTTTTAAGATTCAGCTATTACAAATTTGCTGCTATAAACATAAGTACACATATATTACTGTGATGTGGTACTTTTAATTCTTTTGAGAAGATACCAAGAAGAACAGCTGAATCACATAGAACCTGTAGTCGTAGCTTTTTGAGAAATCGCCACATTAATTCCCACAGTGGCTGTACCTGTCTACATTACCACCAACAGTGGAGAGGTATTCCTTTTTCCCCACACCCCTGCTAGCATTTGTTATTTGTTGACAAAAACCATTATTTTGGAGTGAGATGGAATCTCAACATTGTTTTAATTTGTATCTCTTGAATGATCAGTGATGTTGAATTTTTTTCATGTATTTACTTGTGTTTCTACTTCTGAGAAGTGTCTATTCATTTCAGATTCCCATTTTGGGTTGGGTCTTTCATTTGAACAGTGTGATTTTTTTCAAATGTCTGTATGTTCTAGATTTTAGTTCTTTGTCTGAAGAACAACTGGCTAACAGTTTTTTCCTACTCTGTGTTGTCTTTTTATTCTTTTAGTAATATCTTTTGTTGTGTAAAAGCTCTTTAGAGAATTCTGGGAGGATGGCAACCAGGTGAGCGGCAGAGGAAACTCTCCCAGAGACCGATCCTTTGCGCACGGGTGCCCGGTCCGTGGACGCAAAATTCCAACTGATTGGGTTGCTCTCCGGGGCCTGAGCATTAAAGGGCCGGCTGGACAAGCCACGTGGCGAGAAGTGGGCGGATCCTGAGAGCTGGGTGCTCGAGGGATCAGTGCTGTGCTTGGGCCGCAGCTCGGCTCAATCCGCGTACAGCCGAGAGAGTGATTGCAGCGGGACAGATGCTTCCAGCTCCTGAACCCGATTGGATCGGAGGGGGCTGTAACCAAGATTTGTTGGATGCGGCGGAGCAGAGTAAACTCAGAGAACATGCTACTGGGGCAGATTGCGCCAATCTGGGCAGCAGTCCGGGATCCCGCTCAGAGCCCTGCCCCCGCGGCTGGCGCCGCGCGAACTGTGGCAGCTGCGGTCGGCAGGATTTCTAAGTCGGGAAAAAGCTCGATCCAGGGAGACACATCTGAACGGCATTCCTGTCTGCACAATCCCAGGGTGAGTTGATTGGGCGCCCTAATTGGTTTTTCCTGAGTCGGGAAGCAGCTCTGCCCAGCGAGTGACATCCAAGCAGCTTTAAAGACGGCAGGATCCCCTGGGCAGGAAGAGCTAGCTAGGTGCCCCAATGGGATTTGTGAGGGGGGAAGGAGCTCCACCGAGGGAGGAACATGTGAGTGGGCTGCCTGCAAGGTCCCTGGGGTGGCGAGCTGTTTATGCGCCCCAGCCAGGTCTCGGGTTAGGGAGTAGAAGCAGAAATCTCAGCAGACAGCTTGAGGGACATTCTCCCAAAGAGAAGGAATCACTGGAGCAGCCTCTGAAGCAGACCTTTGCCTGCTGAACTGCCTGGGGAATTCATACCTCCACATTTTGAACCTGATACCCAAAAATGGGAAAACAGAGGAACAAAACACAGTCTCAAAACTCAACCCCACCCAGAACAAGTTTTCAATGTGAGGATACAGGGGAACCAGGAAGCCACATACCTGCAAGTTATGAAACGATTGCATCTGAAATGAAACAACTCCATCAGGCCATAAAAGAGCTTAAAGCAGAAATAAGCCACATACCTGCAATGATTTCTCAGACAAAAAATGAGCTGAAAACAATGATGGCAGAAATGTTCCACACACATAGAGAAGAAATAGACAAAAGACTAGAAGAAAATAGGAAACAAATGGAAACGTTACAAGAGCAATTTAGCAATGAATTACCAAGAATGAAACAGGTCCAAAGAGAATGCCAGGATTTGAAGACTAACGCTGAAAGCATGCAAAACCTTTTAAATGAAACCGAAGATAGAATTTTAGAACGTGAAGACAGCATGGCAGCTTATGAGCGTGAAAGGGAGAATCTCATGATATCATCAAAGACACAACAAAAGTCAATCCAACAGCTCCAAGATGAGGCAAAACGTAACAATATTCGAATTATAGGAGTGTGTGAAATGGCAGGAGTCCTCACAAACGATATAAAAAGAATATTTGCTGAAATAATAGCAGAAAATTTCCCAAACAAGGTAAAAGATACTGAAGTTCAGTTAATCGAGGCATATAGAACCCCAATGATCCATAACCCAAAGAAAAACACACACAGGCATATAATAGTCAAGATCCCAGATATCCAGGAAATGAACACAATATTAAAAGCTGCTAGAGACATGAAACAGATCACCTATAAAGGAAAACTCATCAGAATCACAGCAGACTTCTCAATGGAAACCATGGAATCAAGAAG
Organism: Dinomys branickii; assembly: GCA_004027595.1. Lineage (NCBI taxonomy): Eukaryota > Metazoa > Chordata > Mammalia > Rodentia > Dinomyidae > Dinomys > Dinomys branickii. The sequence continues at coordinate 14,556 of PVLD010030064.1, forward strand.
AGCTTGGAGCGAGATACTACAGATTCTGAGACAAAACAACTTCCATCCCAGACTGATGTATCCTGCAAAATTATCCCTCAAATTCAGTGGAGAAATAAAATATTTCCACGACAAAGAACAACTGAAGAACTTCATGAGTGCCAAACCAGCATTGCAAAAAGCACTAAAAGATATTCTAGACAGAGAAAAAAGAGACCACAATCCCAGGAACAGCTATAGAAATAACTCCCTAAATAATTAAACAGTCAGCAAAAGAAGGAAAACTTCAAATAAATAACATGACTAGAATAAGCCAACATATAACCATGATAACCATTAATGTAAATGGCCTCAACTCAAAAATCAAAAGGAAAAGATTGGAAGAGTGGATTAAGGAACACAATCCAACGATATTCTGTGTACAGGAAACACATTTTACTCAAAAAGAAATCCACGGGTTGAAAGTTAAAGGCTGGAAAACAATTCTCCATGCCACAGGTCCCCAGAAAAAAGCAGGGGTAGCTACTATGTTTGCAAACAATGTAAACTTCAAACCAAAAACAATCAAAAGAGATAAAGAAGGCCACTACATACTAGTTAGGGGAAAGCTACAAGAGGAAGAGGTAACAATCCTAAACATTTATGCACCAAAAATGGAGCACCTCACTTTACAAGTCAAATCTTGACAGACGTAAAAAATCAAATAACTAATAACAGTATTGTAATAGGGGACCTAAATACACAAAGAAGCAGGTCAACCGGACAGAAACTCAGCAAAGAAATAACAGACCTGAATCAAAAGTGTGAACAAATGGACTTAGTAGATGTATACAGAGTGTTCCACCCCACAGTATCAGAATACACAATTTTCTCAGCTGCACATGGGTCTTTCTCCAAAATAGACCACATTCTAGCCCATACAGCATATCTACCTAAATGCAAAAGAATTCAAATTATCCCATGCATATTATCGGACCACAGTGCAATAAAATTGGAAATTAATGACAAAGAGAACTCCAAAAATCACATAAACACGTGGAAATTAGACAACAACCTACTGAATAACAAATGGGTCACACAAGAAGTTAAAGAAGAAATTAAAAATTACCTACAAATGAATGAAAATGCAACTACAACCTATCGGAATCTGTGGGACGCAATGAAAGCAGTACTCAGAGGGAAATTTATAACAATGAAATCATATACAAAGAAAATAGAAAGAGAGCAAATAAATAACCTAATGATACACCTCAATCTCTTAGAAAAAGAGCAACAAGCCAAACCAAGAGCCCAAAGAAGGGAGGAGATTATAAAACTCAGGGCAGAAATTAATGCAATTGAGATGAAGAAAACTCTACAAAAAAGTAGTGAATCAAACAGTTGGTTCTTCAAAAGAGTAAAGAAAATTGATAAACCCCTAGCCAACCTTATCAAGAGAAGAAGGGAAAGATCTCAAATTCATGCAATAAGGAATGAAAAGGAGGAAGTCTCTACAGATCCAAAAGAAATACAAAAGATCACTAATACCTACTTTGAAAATCAGTATTCCCATAGGATAGAAAATACAGAAGAAATGGACAGATTCCTAGAAGGGTACAAATTGCCAAAATTGAATCAGGAAGACGTAAAAATCCTGAATAACCCAATATCAATTAATGAGATTGAAAACGTCATTAAAAACTTACCAACAAAGAAAAGCCCAGGCCTTGATGGATTCACAGCAGAATTCTATAAAACATTTAGAGAATATCTAATGCCAACACTCCTCAAACTCTTCAATGAAATCGAAAAGGAAGCAACTCTCCCCAACACATTTCTGGAGGCAGGTATTATACTGACACCAAAACCAGAGAGAGACCCAACCAAGAAAGAGAGCTACAGGCCAATCTCGCTAATGAACATAGATGCAAAGATGCTCAACAAAATACTGGCAAAGAGATTACAGCGAATCATAAGGAAAATTATACACCATGACCAGGTAGGATTCATTCCATGAATACAGGGATGGTTCAATATTTGCAAATCAATTAATGTAATACACTATATCAATACAGTCAAAGACAAAAACCACATGATCATCTCAAGAGATGCAGAGAAGGCTTTCGATAAAGTCCAACACACATTCATGTTAAAAACCTTAGAAAAAATAGGAATAGATGGCCTCTACCTCAATCTGATCAAAGCCATCTACAACAAACCAACAGCCATCATCATACTAAATGGACATGAACTGAAAACTTTCACTTTAAAATCAGGAACAAGACAAGGTTGTCCATTGTCACCACTCCTATTCAACATAGTTCTGGAAGCACTAGCCAGAGCAATCAGACAAGAGAGAGAAATAAAAGGAATAAGGATAGGAAAGGAAGAAGTCAAACTATCACTATTTGCAGACGACATGATACTATACATGGAGTACCCCAAAAACTCCACAAGAAAACTCCTGGAATTAATTGACAAATTCGGCAGCGTAGCCAGATACAAAGTCAACACCCAAAAATCAATAGCATTCTTGTACACAAACAACAAACAGACTGAGAGAGAAATCGAGGAAACCACACCCTTTACAATAGCAACCAAGAAATTGAAATACTTAGGAATCAATCTAACAAAGAATGTGAAAGATTTATTCAGTGAAAACTATAGTACTCTGAAAAAGGAGATTGAAGAGGACTTCAATAAATGGAAAAACATACCATGCTCATGGTTAGGAAGAACTAACATTGTAAAAATGGCCATACTACCAAAACTGTTGTACAGAT
>PVLD010030065.1:0-17295 GCA_004027595.1 Dinomys branickii
GGCGGGGCTTGGAGGCGAGGGGCGGGCCGGGGCGGGACCAGTCCCGGAATTCTTCCCTCTTCCCGGAACTCCGTCTCTCCTCTTGCCGAGCACATGTGCTCTGTGCCGGCAGCCTGAGGAAGACAGCGAGCACCCTGTGTGTGCCGGGCAGCGCTGGGGGCGGTGGGGTCGTGCTAGTGGCGTGTAGTGGCGGGTGGTGGCCGTGGTGGCGGCTGGTCGCCAGGGAAGCAGAGCGGCCGGGGAGCGGGTGGCGGTGGGTGGGGCAGCGTAGGGGCAGGCTCAGGCGGGCCTGGGGACAAGGACATTCTTTAGCTCATCTTTCAGTGTAGTGCCTTAGGCTGTGCCCGAGTTTCCCACCAGAAATTCATCCGGCTCCAATCAGTGCCTATGCTCAGAATTCCGAAAAAGAAAAAAAAAATGCACATCCGAGGGCCAGAAGGAGACCCCATTCTGGGTATTAAGACTGTGGACTATTGCCTCAGGGTACAGTGAGATGGCTGCTAGGCTGCAGAGGTCTTTTTGTTTTTTTTTTTTTTTTTTTTTTGGTAACTGGAATCGAACTCAGGACCTTGTGCTTGCCAGGTAGGCACTTGTACTGCTGAGCTGCCTCCCCTCGCAGCGGTCTTATTTTAAAAGGTCTTTAGGTTTTGCCTAGTGTTACCCATACTGATTATACAGGCAAAATCAAGGTCATGGTTCAATCTACTCCCAACACTGTGGTGCCTACTGGGTTCAGAGAGAAAATGGATTACTTCAAGGAAAAACTTTCTGAAGGCCTCTCCCAGACACAAGTTCAGACGGCCCGCAGGTGTGGCAGCTGCAAGTAGAGGGGAGGTGCTGAACTGCTGGCCTGGAGAGGTGCAAATTCGCCATTCTCTTTGGTATACTTTCACAAGGAATACAGCCTCACAGAGAACAGAACGAAAAAGTTTAAAACTATATGGCTTTTACATTTGCTCCTGAAGGTGATAAATTTAAAAGGTTGTTTCCATCCCCAAGGTAAAAGTTTGCCTTTACTTGAAAACAAATCCTATTTTCCAGGACTTACTCTAAGGGAGATAGTTTTCAAAGATGAATTAAGAAGAAAAAACCCATAACTTTCATCAATAAAATTTTGTCCCTCGTCTCAAAAAATATACATATTTCAATGATCGATTTGGTCTTTTAGAGTTATAGTAAAAATTTTTCTTCCTTTTCGATGCATACAGCTAATAAAATTGTCTTACTTTAATTACAATTTTCTTCTTGACATCTTGTTCAGGATTTGCTACTGATTTCAAAGTCTGTGGTGCTCTCGTGATTCCTCACGATGTTGATTGCTTGTTGTACAGCCCAAAATTAAATAGGTATGAAGAAGCTTTGCTATTTTGCAAACAGATACGAGAGGTTAAAATACAATCTAGAAGCAATGCAGTTTACACAGTCGTGTAATTTTCACATTCCGTTTCAATAGTGACAAGCCTAATGTTGGCCTCCAAAGAGTACAAGTTATGACAACCTCTGCATATTGGAGTCACCTGTCCCGACAGACAATTTGCCCACACTGTTTAGATCCATCTTAAATGATCTTCAGACTATTTGGTAATACGAATTGGCTCTACCCAGGTTTTGGACCAACTGCTCTGGTGAGATTCATTGTCATTTATGTGTCAGACAAGCTCTTAAAATTGCTTCCGCTTTCACAGATGGGTCTTCTTAGGGTAAGGAAGTTTATATCATGGCTTCCTCTTCCAAAATATTGGATACAGGTTTCTCACTTCAAGATCAAAAATCAAATTATGAAAACATTTAAGGGGAATCAATCCCTTTCACTTCACTTATTCATACATACTAATTAAACATTTTACATTTTACAAAAGATGGGAAAATAACAGTAGAAAGACAATTCCGTCAGGTTAAGAAAAAAAAAAAAAAAAACCTAGAACGTGTCCTTTGATAAATTCTCCGTAGAGGACAATGGAAGGGATTCCCAGGTCCTGCCCAGATTCTTATATTACATATGGTTAATAATTAATTTATAGAGAGACAGCTACTTTGTAAAGATATTGAACTTGATCCATTGTTCTGCCAACTACAAACTCATATTTAGAATAGAGATTTTCGTGTCTTCATAACTCCCCATTGTTCTCATTCATACCTTCCTGGTGACATGGTGAATTATAACAATGAAGTTGATCAAGTTGTTACTAGTTCTTCACCAGATTGTTTAGCCACTGAATTTCGTACTTTACCTCGTGTATATACCAAAGGTGTATGTCAAACATTTCCTCAACTTTCCATTCAACGGTCTCGTAAAATCACTTTATCTTGTCCTATTTGCGGTCTACTCAATAATCCTATTTTTCAGCCTGGAACCAGTCCTAGAGGCTGGCAAAGGAATGAGTTGTAGCAAAATGGATGGAACACATATTCTTGCTTTTGGGAAACTTGGATTTGTACATGGTATTCATACATATTCTGGCTTTCTATGGGCCTATGGTCAATCGGGAAAAACGTCTATCTGTACATGTTAAAAGTCGTTTGTTAGAGTGTTCTGCTCTTATAGGCAAACCTAAAGCAATTCAAACTGACAGTGGACCTGCCATTCTTTCCAACAGTTCTGTGCCTTGTGGGATATTAATCATTATGCCAGCATTCCCGACAATCTTCAAGGACGAGGTATGATTAAGAAGGACACATGCTACTCTGAAATTTATGTTAGCTAAACACAAAGGGGGAAATAGGAGTAGAAGTTCACCGCACCAATCACTGCGTAAAGCCCTATTCACTTTACATTTTCTGGATGTTAGTAAAGGTTTTCCCACTACAGCAACAGAAAAGTTGTGGGCCAGTTTCATTAAGGGGCCACCAGAACCAATAGGACAACTTACCTTGCGGAAAAATATTCTGACGAAAATATGGAAAAGAGGGATTATTCAAACTTGGGGTCAAGCATTTGCTCGTGTTATTACAGACTCAGGAGAAAAAATATGGTGACCTGCTAGAAGAATTAAACCTCGACATGAGCCACCAAAGAGTCAGATTCGATCTGAACCCTCCAGTGGAAGAGGTGAGAGCGATGTCACTACAACACCGACCCAGACACCGACCAGAAACACTCAGAAAGCACAACCCCCAACCTGCGGACAACTTAAGAAATTAACCCACGATGCTGAGGAGCTACTGGACTCCACTGGACAAGAGTCTACAGCTGGTAATATGTTCCTAGCCATGAGGGCTGTAATATACTTAATATTGAAACAGTACTCAACTCTCTTTTGTAATTAATGCTACTCATTACTCACAAGCCTGTGTTCATCTTCCTTACAGTATCATGACGAGTGAAGCAAAATGGTATGCTTCTGAACTCTTGCTCAGACTTACTGATTGTAGTTTTCATACCTGTTTAAATAATTCTACACCATTTCGTTATTCTAAAAATAGTGTGTCTCTGTGTGTGTGTGTCTGTGCGCGCGCACGTGCGTGCACGCGCGCACGTGTGTGTGTATAATATATACGCTTAAGTGTAGAACAGGAATCTGGATACCCGTCAGTTTAGAAAGACCATGTCACCAAACCCTAGCTATATACATGCATGTTGCAAATTTTATAACTGAGCAAGAGATTTGTATGAATTCTGTTTGCGAATGTATCCTTCCAAAAGCTCTCTAAGAGATCTCTGCCAATTGACAACAAAATCTGACTAGTCTATTTAAATTATAAATTTCTAAAACAGTAAGTTAGTAGAATTCAACTTAGTCAAAACTATATTGGAGTGCACTCGGATTTTGTAAAGATGATTGTTTGTTCTGTGTACTTGTTTAGGTGCTTGCCTGTCATTCAGTGAACAGCTGTTCCCTTTATTTGGAGCTCAACCATTTTTCTTGTATCACTGGCTCTTAATACAGTGGGGTCATAGATTTTAAAGCATACGTTCACCTGAGTTACCAGCTGCTTTAAATGATATCAAAAGTAAGATATTTCACTACAGTCCTTAGGCTGAGGAAAAATTATTGGGTCGGACTCCAGTTGGTGAATAGAGGAATGGCCAACCTCTCTTCATGAATGAGGAGCCCTCAGTGATCTCCATATTCTCTTGGGAGACGCTACAATCCTGGATTCATTTGGTCAGAAGAAATTAATGGATTTAAAGTACTAAGAATAAATGTTCTTAGATCCTTGTACTTAAGATATTAGAAGCTTCTAAAGGAGTTTTTCCTAAAAATATATATAAAAGTTAAATAATTTAAAATTGAATTCATTTCTACAAATATATTACAATAATGTAATATAGTCACATGGTACTATCTAAACATTCAAAATATAATGAGAAAGCTGTACTATTTACAAGAAAACTTTATTTTACAAAATAATTGAGAATATTTTATTTATAATTTTCATTACCCAATCCTTAATATTAGGTATCATTTATTTTAGGATAGAGGAAAGTGCAACTTTCTGGCTACTTTTAACAAGTGTAATCCAAAAGTTTTTGTACCAAATAATGTAAAAAATCTAAATTTCCAAGATAAGGACCAAGAACAGTAGTAACACCTTCGTAAGGAAAAACACTTAAAAGACAAACACTAAAGAAAATGTAGAATAGATTTTGGCTTGAAAAAAATTTCTAAAAATCACTATCATATTATAAATCCACTTTTTTATCTGAAATAGAAATTGTGATTAAAAATAAATTAATGCTAGCTCAAATTGCAGGTTATAGTAAGTTGAACACACTATACTACCACAACCATTTAGTACTACGAAGGTCAGAAGAGACTATGAAGCTTAGTAATGTTTTGTTCATTTATACAAATGGTGATAATACAAAACAATAACAACTAGCACTGTTTAAAAACATGGACATTTATTATAATATCCGTTGGCTTGATAAAAAGTCAATTGTTTAAATTAATTTAAGTACAGGTTAAATGTCTAAACTGTGATTCTTTTCAGTGCAAAAATTGTTATCCAAAGCAAAAACAAAATCTCCCTAACAGTTGTAATAAACTCTATCCCTGAGAAGTTAGTGGCTATCCCTAACAGTTGAACACATTGTCACCAGTTATTTCCTGAGCCAGAAGTATCAGTGATGAGCTGTTTGCTGTCAAATACATCTCTCAGAGGTCCCTGGAGAATTTCATTTACTACCCCTTCTTCCATGTCAATCAAGATAGCCTGAAGGAGAAAATATAATTGGCATATTTTCTTTCAGAGTTCTTCACAAATGAAAAGAATTTACAAGCTATCAGTTGCATTCTTTTTATAGTTTTAGCTTGATGAAAGTCTTTCTTGACATAGATCTATGTAAGAATTAAAAAGCAGTTTCTCTCTCCTCAAAAGGTGGAATCCAATTAAACTTATCCTACTCCAAAATGCCGCACAGTAAAAAAGGGCCCCACAACCCTTCAGCTGAACTAACAAGGTCTTAGAAATCTAGATGATAACTTCAATTAGAAGAAGTTCTCAATAAATGCTGGATACATCATTAATTCATTTGCACACTAGGAACAACTAGTGTTCTTTATGAATCACAGCCAAAAACTGTATAGTTGAAGTGAATAAACTTACTATTATGTGCAAAACCAAGGCACTGAATGATGTCAAAGATACAACAGTCTCTTCCTCCAAGTAATTTACAATTTAAAATTCATTACAACACACTTTATCTACATGGAAAATAACCTACACTACAATGAAGAAAATGAAAACACATAAAGTATAATTGACATGTTGAATGTTTGTACTTTTAAAAAGTTGTAACAGGAAAAAATACATTGCCATTAATCCCTCTCAAAATACTCTCCCTCGTTTTGGTTATCTCATTATTCTTATCACTTTACGCAATTCTAGGTATCTTTCATGACTGTTTTTGTAGTATGTGATCAAAACAGAGGGTGAACAGAAATACAAGCTTTTAAAATATTACAGCATGCTCTCATCCACCTTATCAGATATGGCACTGTGCAATGTCTGCTTCCTCCCCAAAGTCAAAATGGCCACAAAAGCAAACGTTCTGAATCGATTCGGGATACAGAGGCTACCATGACAGCACAACTAAAGGCCAAATAACGGATTTGCAAAGCTGTTTCAGAAGACGGCAAGAAGGACGGAATGCATGTGTTTGATGCAAGGGGGAGTATTTTGAGGAGGTAATGGTAACCTGTTTTCTACTGTAAGATTTTTGATCACGCCTTACAAACTATAGTAAAAGAAGGGAAAGGACTGCACAGATATATAGAAAATGTAAACAGGCACTTTGTATGTTCTTTCTCCCATTTCTTTTACTTTGTGTATGTTGTACTGAGGGTTGGGGGTGTAGCTCAGTGGTAGAGCATGTACACAAGGCCTTAGGTTTCATCTTCAGTACCAGTAACAAAACATAACAAGAATCCCCCACACAGCAAAAAACAAAACAAAACAAAAATGAAAACAAAGTGAAGGAGAGTAAAAAGTATAATATAGAAGACTTAAGTAAAACAGTGAGACTGAAATTTTCTGAAATAACCTTAGGGTACACTACATAAGTCTGATTCAGTACTTCAGACAACTGCTTGGTTTATGGATTTTTTGGTTCATGTGATCACGTAGCGAACACTAAGCAGTTTCTATATGCCACCGTTGTAAATACTTTATGCATATCAATCCACTTAATCCACACAACCTGCGGACAGGTATTATCATTCTCATTACGCTTATGAGGAAAATGGGGCCTAGAAAAGTTAAAGAACTGCACTCAGATCACCCAGCTAGTAAATGGTAGAGCTGAGATTCAGACCCGTAGAGCCTGGTAGCATGAACCTTCACTCCTAACCACCAAACTCTGCTCTACTATCTAACTGAAGGGGTCAGTCAAGTTTCATTTATAGATTAATGATTACAACAGCATTACAATTTAAACATATTTAAAACCTGTGAACTTGGTTTTATGCTACTTATTGCAAGATATACAATTAAAATATTATAGCAGTGTATTACAAAAGCTATCAAACTGTTTGTAAATGTGTTCCTTGTATATATAGCAATCATTGTATACATGTCTAATCACTTTATACACTTTAGATACATAGGACTATATAGGGATGTATACTGGGAACTTTAGGGATTTTTAAAAAGATATTTCTGACAATATAAAATCTTATTTTAAAAGCTGTCTTTAACACCTAATGAACTACGAGAACTGTGGTAGCAGTATTAAAAGCAGAGTAAGATTATAAAAGGAAAAAAACAGCCATGCTCCGAAACCAATTTGAGATGTTTTATGGAGGATTAAAGGTAAATAGGGCACACAACTTTACTTTCTAGCAGAGGCAATACATGGCACAGATTACTGACATTTAAGCTTCCTCTGGTGTGAGTTTTGGTACTATTATCACTTAGCATTAAAATCCTGACAAAACAGGTAACTCTTAACTTTTCTTTAGTCATATCAAGTCCTTGATTCAGTTTTCTGCAGGGCATTAACTAAATTTTGATAGAGTATTTCGGGTTCATTGAGGCATCCAAATTCTGGGGTTACAACTGTTCTAGAACTTAATGTTTATGTTTCCTTCCAGAGCCACATGGTAAGCTTCCAGCTTTTCCCTAATATAGGGTGTAGAAAATTCTATTTGCCTATTAGCCTCAGATAATGGATATAAGAGAGGAATGTAAGCACCAAGTAATTTTTGTGAAGTCTGGGGTCTTAGTGATCACAGTCATATAAATCCAAGAGTTGCTAGGAGAAAACCAGAGTACTTTCTTGTATAAAAGTCAAAGGCTATAGAAATGTGCTTATTCTTTCCCAGTAATGTTTCCTCTACCTTCCACCACTTTCAATTACACATTAGTATGAAAGAACTCAAATTGGGAATAGTCCAAGAAATGTTAGAGTATCCTTTTCTCTCTATGGAAGGTTGGGATTGGGACGCTAGCTTTTATGTTATGGGGTATATGAAATGCTGATTATCCTAACAACTTACAAACATACAATCTCTACCTTAAGTTTTGTTTTTGAAGGATATTAGAGATCACAGAAACAGGAGCTGGTTCCCAGGTACCACATTAACTGTTGCTGTCCATCAGTTCCAATGCAAGGTCTGATCCTCAGCAGCTCAATTCTTTCCACAGTATTTAAACTGACTCTATTATGGTCAAAGATTGCTACTGAACAATCAAAAAAGGTTTGTTTTTTTTTTTAACAGAGAAATACTCATAAAAAGAGTATGCTGAAATGACACTGATACTATACATATGGCTATTGAGTTGAATTCTGTTCGGAAAAAATTATATGGTATTTATTCATTATAATATGGCTGTATCTGTTTTGCACTGGTAATAACTCTGAGGCAAATTAATTTTCCATTATCTTTAAATGAAAAACTAACCTATAACTGTATTTTAAGTTCTTGTAGTTAAGACACCTCTCATTACTTATCTAGACAAGTATTTTCCCTCAACGCTGAGAAAATGCTAAATTTACAGTAGTTTTACAGTAAGTATAGTTTTCCTAATATTTCAGGTGGACACAAAATGTTATATTGAACATGGTTTAGTAAATTTTTGTACTTCAGAAATCAAACTAAAATTTTACGGGCATGTTAAGAAGTATAGTTATTTTAAAAACACATGAGTGTAAATATCCAAGCATGTACCTTACTCGTGCTTTTAAAGAATGTATTTTTCCCTTGGAAATACTGCTACCATCACCAACCACCCTGAAAGACAAAAAACAAAAAACGGAGAGACAAAATCATATAGTCTCCCAGGGCTAATAACATTAACTTCAATTTATACACCATAGCTTTGCCACATTTCATACAAACTGTGCCTATGAGTATGTAGTATTTTGTAGTTATAATTTCTAGCCTCACTTTCCTTTTTTTAAGCTCTCATTTCTTTCAGCTTGGATAATCTAACTGTACTGCAGAGCACTAGCTCCATTCTCAAGGTGCAAACAGCCAGGCTTGAGTCTGCAATCCTGAGCACTAGGCCTTTACCAATGAAGACTAATTAGTGTGCCCTAAAAGATAACAGCACAAATATTCAGTCAACTAATTCAAACTACAATTAGAATTTTTACTGCATAATATTAAAGCTTGATAATAGGAATTATTTTCGGTGCAAGCCCACCATATTTGGTTTTATGAAGTATTCCTAAAATTTATAAACTTAATCACCGAACATTAAAAGGTTATGGATGTACTCTGTCAAATTATTCTTTTAGATCAAAGATCTAAGGTACTTGACGTACATCTTTTATTACACGAAAATACTGTCATATGCAGTATACACAACTTTTCTTTTATTCTGGCACACTCTGTACTTAGGGAAAGTATTCTTGATCATAATGCCAGAGAAATTAAACTATTTTTTCAAAAGTTAGCCCTTACTAGGTGTGTTAACACCTTCGGAGGTGTTTTACCTTCGAAGAAAAATTCAGCTTGTCTCTTCAGTAAGTTTATTTCATGGTTAAGTTAAAAGGTTCCTTTGTTCCTTAATAAGATTGTCCGGTTCTGCAGAATACGAAAACATTGCTTGTACAAGAATGTTTTCAAAAAGGAAAAATAAAAATGCTAGACCACTTCATAGCTATCGACTGCTTTTATTGTCTTTTCAAGAATTTTTAATTTGACATGAAAAGAAAGGTTTGTACTGTGTGGCGGACTTTACCTCCATCTTACCTGGTATCCACATTCCTAAAGAAGCTGCTGATTGCCTCATCATAAATTCCTTTCTAAAACAAACAACAAATGTTTATAGCAGTTTTATTTTAACTCTTCTCCAAATAAAATCCTTTGAATAATCCCACAGTACTGCAATGTCTAATGACTCTAAGAAAACGCAAATACCACAAAAACGCCTCGGCTGCTTCTCCCAGCATCTCGGTAGAACAGTGAAAGCCGGGAGACAGATTTCCCACAGGATGGTAGAAGAGGTGCACCAAATCAATTGTGTGGATTCTGGGGGATTTTGGAAGCTGACTAGTTAAGGATAATAACCACACATGGTATCTGTCTCACAAGGAGCTTTCCCCTCTACCGCCCACTCGCCGCAAGGACACCAAGAAAGACCCCGAGGTGAGGCAATGTCGGTGGCCAGTGCTTCAGTCAAACGGCTACGCTCGTCACCCAGCGTCTCACGACCTATGCCGGACAGAGAAGCATCCCATGAAACCTTCCCGCTCGTCTCTGGGATGCCGTGGCGGGGGACTCCGGGCCGCTGGTACCTGGTTGACCGCGGCGTGCTCCCTCAGCGCCTGGTCCCAGAAGCAGCGGCCGATCTGGTTTCCACACTGGTCGACTGCGACAAGGGCAGAGAAAAGAGAACGGACGTTAGGCAGGAAACGCGACCACTGCGCGCCACGGGACACGGGCTCCCACGCCGGGGCGTTGCTCACCCTGGACGACCACCGACTGGGTCATTGTGACAGGCGGCCAGCCCCCGTGACCCTCGCTTACACTCCCGCCTTTTCATCCGCCCGCAACGGCGCTATACGACGGGGCAGCCGTAAGTCACTGTGCTGCCGTAAATTGCTGCCGTCGCTCAACTATTCTTAGGTCCAGGCCGGGGGGGGGGGGGGCGCAGTCAGAGGTGGCGCAAGCGCAGTTCCGTTGGGCCGTTACTATAGCAACCGTGTCTCCAGACCGCTGATCCTTGCTGCTTTGTCAACATCTTTGAGCTGCAGCAGTTCCAGATGCCTGGGTAAACTGGTAACTAGGCTTTGCCGTGGTCTTTTAAATACGTGTCTTTAAATTCTTCCTGGGCCACGAGGGCGGGTTCGTTTAGTCTCAACACCCTGGGCGTGGTGACATTTCTTACTCAGATTTCACAGAAGGCTGCTTTAGCGTGGATATCCAGCTGTTTCAGCCTCCCAGAGTGCTGGGGTTACAGGCCTGAGTCGCCACGCCCGGCGCCATCGTTCTAGTAGAAAACGGGGAGTGTCGATGAGCTCAAAGAAGCTCAGATAAAATAGACACAGGAGGCACCCCCGAAGCTAAGTCCACTTTGGCACTAACGGCAAAGCAAAGTTCAGGACCCAAGAAGAGTTTGCTGAACGCGGTTAGGCTCCCTAGAGGATTCAGAAAGCATGAAATTATCTCGCTCCAGCAAGTTACAGTCTAATTGAAGACGCACTGGAAAATCTGAAAGAATTGTGACTTTACAATATCATGTGGAGCTACAAAAAGTGGGGCAGTAGTCAGTGGACAAGTATCTAGCCAAATAAACACAAATCTGCTGGAGGAGATCGGATTAAAACTAAGCGTTTGGTGTACATGCAATATGTAGAGGGACAGGGAAGGAAAAGTTTAACAAATAGGCATTTCTTAAAATTACCAACTCCTTGAAATTGTGAAACATTAAAAAGTATACATTTTCATTCAACAAATTAGACCAGATTTCAGTTAAGAGTTGAAGCATTATTTTAATGATATTAATGCCCCCCCAACCTCTGGGAAACTACACAGCGCTAAGAAGCTTTCTTCATTTGATAAAGTGTTACATTATATGTGCTATTTATGTGTGGTAATATGAGCCATAAAGTTTGATTGATTAGAACACTTTATTCCTTCATCAAGACAAGTAATACATAGTTGTTCTTACATTTTTCTGATAGTTGCTGAGTTTAACATTTTAATGGATTGCGTTGCTGAGGATTTCCCTTTTTTATTTGGATGTTATTCAGTAGGATTTATATTTCTTGTGATAAATATCTTTGAATTAAGACATTTTTGCATTTGCCGGATTTTATCTTACTTTTTTTGGTAGATGGAGTCAGTGATGAAAATGAATGCACTCAGACACTTCATGTTTTACTATTGAAGTCCCAAAGTCAAGGACTTCCAAAGTTTACAAAACTTTGATATGTGTGCAGGTAGTTACCTAAGTTGATATCAGTGAATTATAATGCCAATTCATCTGGTATTGTGGCCTTTGCAGAGATGTACCTCTGTTGTAAAACCAGTCAGTATTCTCCGGAAGTCATACATGGGAAAAAAGTTGAATTAAGAAAGTCTTAACAGGATCAAAATGAAGCCAGCAGGAGTGGTGGCCACGCCGGCTTTGACTAGACCAGAGTCTAAGAGAGATGGAGGTTTTAAAAATTGGACTTGCGCGCCATGCGCACCTGGAGCCGTGGAGCGACCATTGTGCAGGACTCCTGGGCAGGTGAGCTCTTTGCACGCCGCAACCAGATTTCTGAGTTGGGGAGGAGCTCGGCCCACAGAGGAACATCTGTGCAGCCCCTCTGCCTGCACGGACCCCTGGGGGGGGAGCTGTTTGCGTGTCCTGACCAGATTTCTGAGTCGGGGAGGAGCTCGGCCCATAGAGGAACATCTGCGCAGCCCCTCTGCCTGCACAGACCCCTGGGCGGGGGAGCTGTTTGCACATCCCGACCGGATTTCTGAGTTGGGGAGGAGCTCGGCCCACGGAGGAACATCTGTGTAGCCCCTCTGCCTGCACGGACCCCTGGGTGGGGGAGCTGTTTGCACATCCCGACTGGATTTCTGAGTCGGGGAGGAGCTCGGCCCGTGGAGGAACATCTGGGCAGCCCCTTTGCCTGCACGGACCCCTGGGCCAGTGAGCTGTTTACATGCCCCGGTCAGGTCTCTGGGTAGGGAGTAGCTCGGCCCAGAGTGGAACTCTTAGCAGAAAGCTTAAGGGACATTTCCCCGAAGAGAAGGAGCCATTGGAGCAGCCTTTGCAATGGAACTTTGCCTGGTGAACTGCCTGGGTAATTTATAGCTCAATAGTTTGAATCTGATATCCAAAAATGGGAAGACAGAAGAAGAAAACGCAGTCTCAGAACTCAACCCCACCCAGAACAAGTCCTGGATACGAGGATATAGGGGAACTAGGAAGCTACATACCTGCAAGTTCTGAAATGATTACATTCGAAATAAAGAAACATCTCCATCAGGCCATAGAAGAGATTAAAGCAGAAATAAGCCACATACCTGCAATTTATGAAACGATTACGTCCGAAGTAACGAAACAACTCCATCAGGCCATACAACAGATTAAAGCAGAAATTAGTCACATACCTGCAATTTTGGAAATTATCACATCCGAAGTAAAGAAACAACTCCATCAGGCCACAAAAGAAATTGAAGTAGAAATAATCTCTCAGACAAAAAATGAACTGAAAACTATAATGGAAGAAATGTTCCGCACACATACAGAAGAAATAGATAAAAGAATAGAAGAAAATAGGAAACAAATGGAAACGTTACAAGAGCTATTTAGGAATGAATTACCACGAATGAAACAGGTCCAAAGAGATTGCCAGGAATTGAAAACTTCCACTGAAAGCTTGCAAAACTGCTTAAATGAAGCCGAAGATAGAATTTCAGATCTTGAAGACAGCATGGCAGCTAATGAGTGTGAAAGGAAGGATCTCATAAAGTCATCAAGGATCCAAGAAAAATCAATTCAACAGCTGCAAAATGAGGCAAAAAGAAATAATGTTAGAGTTATAGGAGTTAGTGAAACAGCAAGAGACAACACAAATGATATAAAAAGAATATTTGCTGAAATAATAGCAGAAAATTTCCCAAGCATGGTAAAAGATACTAAATTACAGTTAATCGAGGCATATAGAACCCCAGTGAGCCATAATCCAAAGAAAACCACACACAGACATATAATAGGCAAGATCCCAGACATCCAGCAAAATAACATAATATTAAAAGCTGCTAGAGAAAAGAAACAGATCACCTATAAGGGAAAGCCCATCAGAATCACAGCAGACTTCTCAACGGAAACCATGAAATCAAGAAGAGCTTGAAGCGAGGTATTACAGATTCTGAGACAAAACATCTTCCAACCCAGACTGATGTATCCTGCAAAACTATCCTTCAAATTCAATGGAGAAATAAAATATTGCATGACAAAGAACAACTGAAGAACTTCATGAGTGCCAAACCAGAATTGCAAAAAGCACTAAAAGTTATTCTAGACAGAGAAAAACGTGACCACAATCTCAAGAACAATAGAAAGAAACCCTCAAGCAGAACAAGTAAGTAAACAGGTAGCAAAAGTAGGAAAACAACAAGTAAATAACATGACTAGAATAAGCCAACATATAACCTTTAATATAAATGGCCTCAATTCACCAGTCAAAAGGAAAAGATTGGAAGACTGGATTAAGGAACACAATCCAACGATATGCTGTATACAGGAAACACATTTTACTCAAAAGGAAATCCACAGGCTGAAAGTTAAAGGATGGAAAACAATTCTCCATGCAACAGGTCCCCAGAAAAAAGCAGGGGTAGCTATTATGTTTGCAAACAATGTAAACTTCAAACCAAAAACAATCAAGAGATAAAGAAGGCCATTACATACTAGCTAGGGGAAAGCTGCAAGAGGAAGAGATAATAATCCTAAACATTTATGCACCAAACAATGGAGCACCAAACTGTACAAGTCAAATCTAAACAGACGTGAAAAATCAAATAACTAATAACACTATTGTAATAGAGGACGTAAACACCCCTCTGACGCAAAGAGACAGGTCAACTGGACAGAAACTCAGCAAAGAAATAACAGACCTGAACCAAAAGTGTGAACAAATGGACTTAGTAGATGTATACAGAGTGTTCCACCCCACAACATCAGAATACACATTTTTCTCAGCTGCACATGGGTCTTTCTCTAAAATTGACCACATTCTAGCCCATAGAGCATATCTATCTAAATGCAAAAGAATTGAAGTTATCCCATGCATTTTATCTGACCACAGTGCAATGAAATTGGAAATTAATGACAAAGAGAACTCCAAAAACCGCATAAAAACTTGGAAATTAGACAACAACCTCCTGAATAACCAGTGGGTCACACAAGAAGTTAAAGAAGAAATTAAAAAATACCTACAAACAAATGAAAATGCAAATACAACCTACCAGAATCTGTGGGATGCAATGAAAGCAGTCCTCAGAAATTTATAGTGATGAACTCATATATAAAGAAAACAGAAAGAAAGCAAATAAATAGACTAATGCTACACCTCAAACTCTTAGAAAAAGAGCAACAAGCCAAACCAAAAGCCCAAAGAAGGGAGGAGATTATAAAACTCAGGGCAGAAATTAATGCAATTGAGATGAAGAAAACTCTACAAAAAATAAGTGAATCAAAGAGTTGGTTTTTCTAAAGAATAAATAAAATTGATAAACCCCTAGCCAACCTTATCAAAAAAAGAAGGGAAAGAACTCAAATTCATGCAATAAGGAATGAAAAGGATGAAGTCACTACAGATCCCACAGAAATCCAAAAGATCATTAATACCTACTTTGAAAATCTTTACTCCCATAGGATAGAAAATTCAGAAGAAATGGACAGATTCCTAGAAAGGTACAAATTGTCAAAATTGAATCAGGAAGTTTCAAAAATCGTGAACAACCCAATATCAATTAATGAGATTGAAAACATCATTAAAAACTTACCAACAAAGAAAAGCCCAGGCCCTGATGGATTCACAGCAGAATTCTATAAAACATTCAGAGAAGATTTAATGCCAACACTCCTCAAACTCTTCAATGAAATCGAAAAGGAAGCAACTCTCCCTAACACATTTCTGGAGGCAAGTATTATACTGAAACCAAAACCAGAAAAGGACCCAACCAAGAAAGAGAACTATAGGCCAATCTCTCTAATGAACATAGATGCAAAGATACTCAACAAAATACTAGCAAATAGAATACAGTGAATCATAAGAAAAATTATACACCATGACCAGGTTGGATTTATTCCAGGAATGCAGGGATGGTTCAATATTCGCAAATCAATTAATGTAATACATCATATCAATACAGCCAAAGAGAAAAACCACATGATCATCTCAATAGATGCAGAAAAGGCTTTCGATAAAGTCCAACATGCATTCATGTTTAAAACCTTAGAAAAAATAGGAATAGATGTCCTCTACCTCAATCTGATCAAAGCCATCTATGACAACCCAACAGCCAACATCATACTAAACAGACAAAAACTGAAAACTTTCACTTTAAAGTCAGGAACAAGACAAGGATATCCATTGTCACCACTCCTATTCAACATAGTTCTGGAAGCATTAGCCAGAGCAATCAGACAAGAAAGAGAAATAAAAGGAATAAGGATAGGAAAGGAAGAAGTTAAACTATCACTATTTGCAGATGACATGATACTATACATGGAGGACCCCAAAAACTCCACAAGAAAACTCCTGGAATTAATTGACAAATTCAACAGAGTAGCCGGATACAAAGTCAACACCCAAAAATCAATAGCATTCCTATACACGAACAACAAACAGACTGAGAGAGAAATTGAGGAAACCATACCTTTTACAATAGCATCCAAGAAATTGAAATACTTAGGAATCAATCTAACAAAGAATGTGAAAGATTTATTCAGTGAAAACTACAGTACTCTGAAAAAAGAGATTGAAGAGGATTGCAATAAATGGAAAAACATCCCCTGCTCATGGTTAGGAAGAACCAACATTGTGAAAATGACCATACTACCAAAACTGTTGTACAGATTCAATGCAATTCCCATTAAACTACCATTAGCATACCTCACAGATCTAGACAAAATATTCCTTAAATTCATCTGGAACCAGAAGAGACCCAGAATAGCAAAAGCAATCCTGGGCAACAAGGACAAGTCAGATGGAATCACAATCCCTGACCTGAAATTATACTACAAAGCTACTGTAATAAAATCAACCTGGTACTGGCTAAAAAACAGACCTGAAGATCAATGGAACAGACTGGAAGATGCAACCACAATGAAAAACACAGTCAGCCACCTAATATTTGACAAAGGGGCCAACCAAACTCACTGGAAAAAAGATGACCAGTTTAATAAATGGTGCTGGAAAAACTGGCTTGCCTCTTGCCAAAAACTGAAAATAGACCCAAGTCTATCACCATGCACCAAACTCAGGTCAAAATGGATCACAGATCTCAACATTAAAACAGAAACTCTAAACCTATTGGAAGAGAAAGTAGGTAAAAATCTTGAAGACATGGGAGTAGGCAGAGAGTTCATGAACAAAAATGAAGCTGCAAGGGAAACACTTCAAAGAATCAATAACTGGGACCTCATCCTACTGAAAAGTTGTTGCACATCTAAAGAAATCACCAGCAAAGTAAAAGGAAAACCCACAAATTGGGAAAAAATCCTAGCTGGCTGTCCCTCAGACAAAGGTCTTCTATCTAGAACATACAAAGAATTAAAAAACATGTACCTGTCCAAATTCAAAGACCCAATCCAAAAATGGGCATCTGAGATGAATACACACTTCTCAGACAAAGAAATACAAATGGCAAATAAATATATGAGAAAATGTTCCAC
>PVLD010030066.1:0-17293 GCA_004027595.1 Dinomys branickii
TTCTCCATTGAATTTGAGCGATAATTTTGCAGGGTACATCAGTCTGGGTTGGAAGTTGTTTTGTCTTAGAATTTGTAGTATCTCGCTCCAAGCTCTTCTTGCTTTCATGGTTTCAGTTGAGAAATCTGCTGTGATTTTTATGGGCTTTCCTTTATAGGTGATCTGTTTCCTTTCTCTGGCAGCTTTTAATATTGTGTTTTTTTGCTGGACATCTGGAATCTTGATTATTATATGCCTGTGCGTGTTTGTCTTTGGGTTATGGATCATTGGTGCTCTATATGCTTCGCTTAACTGAACTTTAGTATCTTTTAGCTTGTTTGGGAAATTTTCTGCTATTATTTCATCAAATATTCCTTTTATATCATTTGTGAGATCTCCTGCTGTTTCACACACTCCTATAATTCGGATATTGTTATGTTTTGCCTCATCTTGCAGCTGTTGGATTGAGTTTTCTTGTGTCTTTGATGATATCACGAGATTCTTCCTTTCACGCTCATATGCTGCCATGCTGTCTTCAAGTTCTGAAATTCTATCTTCGGTTTCATTTACACGGTTTTTTATACTTTCAGCGTTAGTTTTCAAATCCTGGCATTCTCTTTGGACCGGTTTCATTATTGGTAATTCATTCCTGAATTGCTCTTGTAAGGTTTCTGTTTGTTTCCTATTTTCTTCTAGACTTTTGTCTATTTCTCGTCTGTGTAGATGGAGCATTTCTTCCATCATTGTTTTCATCTCGTTTTTTATCTGAGAAATCATTGTGGGTATGTGGGTTATTTCTGCTTTAAGCTCTTTCATGGCCTGTTGGAGTTGTTTAATTTCGGATGCAATCGTTTCATATCTTAAAGTTTTGAGGCTTCCTGGTTCCCTTGTTTCTTCCTCTTCAAAACTTGTTCTGGGTGGGGTTGAGTTTTGAGACTGCGTTTTGCTCCTCTGTTTTCCCATTTTTGGGTATCAGATTCAAAATGTGGAGCTATAAATTCCAAAGGCAGTTCAGCTGGCAGAGGTCTGCTGCAAAGGCTGCTCCAATGATTCCTTCTCTTTGGGAGAATGTCCCTTAAGCTTTCTGCTGAGAGTTCCGCTTAAAAGGCTGTACAGATTTTGGTTAGATACTCCCTACCTAGTGACCTGGGTGAGTTGTGTAAGACTGCTCCCCCACCCTCCCAGGGTTCCCTGCAGGTATAGGGATGGATCTCCTCCCCCACTCGGTGATCTGGTCGGGAGCGCCGATATCTCACCAGTTTTTGGAGTCCCTGTAGGCATGAAGGTTCTAAGGTGCCTGTCTATCCTTTGGGGCTTTCTGCGCGGCCCGCCCGATGCGTGCGAAATGTGGGACTGCTGGGTGTTGCCGCCGCCAAAAAGCGGATCTCTGTCGGGAGTCGCCGGAGAGCTGCGCCGGCTTGGGAGGCGGGAGGTACCGAGCTGTCTGTGTTCTCAGGGCGTTAGGACCCAGCCAATCTTCCTCCCCGCTCCCGGCGTTTGGGGCCCTCCGCGCGGCCTGCCCGATACGTGCGAAACGTGGGATTGCCGGGCATCTCCGCCGCTAACAATCCGATCTCTGTCGGGAGTCGCAGGAGGGCTGCACCGGCTCGGGAGGTGGGAGGGACCGAGCTGGCTGCGCTCCCTCGGCACTTTGACCGAGCCAAGCTTCCTCCCTGCGCGGATCGTCCCTGGCTCCCAGCGTCTGGGGCTTTCCCACGTCTTGCCCCGGCAGCCTGGTCCGCCCTACCACATCTCCCCCGGCATCTCAGAGAAATACGCCCAGTTTGAACTTCCCAGCCGAGGTCCCGGCATTCACGCTCGCCAAGTCTGTCTCGAGCTGGTTGTGTTTATTAAGGAGGATTGCTCCCTTGCTGCTCACCTGGTCGCCATCTTCCCATCCACTCCTCTGTGAAGTATATTTGCCAAAGTAGGAGAATAAACTTTTTGTTTAACAGGTTCTAGCATGATTTATAATTTGCAGATATCCAGATATAAGGTGAGTAGGTCACTATGTGTGGCCTCATTTTGAGGTTTACAAATGTGGTAGGTGGTGTCAAGGAAGGTGGTACATCTGGGAAGCCTTGAACTTGGGTGGGTGCATACAGGTGTAGAGTCTGCACGAGCAAAGAAAGAAGGCACTATCATTTTCTAGCTACTACCAAGGTCTGCCTGCTAGAGGTAGGCACTGTTATTAGCGCCCCTTCTTTGCCAGAGGGGGAAATTGAAGATCAGAGCACTTTATTCGCTTCAAATTATGCAGCTGAAAGTGGGCTGAATCTAGATAAACTGAACCCACTACCTGTGTGCTGAATGACCTTGGGTTTGAGGTCAAGCCGGACCTGGTTCATCCACGTGCACTGGGTCAGTCTTTCTTCTTGCCGAGAGCGTTTTCTTGTCTTCAGCCATATCTCTTGCTTGTGTCTTTCTCAGAAGCTAGTGTATTCACTTCCCTGATTAACGTTAAAATCATCTCATGTGTATCTTACCTTTCTTCAGGACTAGAAGGTAAGTTCCTTGATGTCAGAGAGCCTATCGTATTCATCCCTGTATCCCTTTATGTGTATTTTCTCATGCTATGCTGCAAGGTCTCACAAGCATCTTTAGCTTAAAACAACACACATTTATTATCTCACTTTCTGTCACAGGTATTGGCTCAGGATCTTCTTCTAAAGTTGGTAGCTATTGGTTGGATTCATTTCCTTGCATTTGTAAGACAAAGGCTCCCACTTCCACTTGCCACTGTCAGGAAGTGCCCCTGCTAGGGGCCACCCTAGCTCTTGCCATGTGGCTCCTATACGCAGTTCGCAACATGCATGTTTGCTTCACTCCAGGCTAGCTGGAGTGAGTGTATCCATTTCACTTCCTTTACAGCAAACAGCTAAAGAAAACTTAATTTTGAGGCAAGGTCAGGCTTCCAGGATTATCTCCCTTTTGCCACAAAGTGTAACAATCACAGATGTGATAGAATCAGATTCATAGATTCAGCTCACACTCAAAGGGGAAGAGATTTTACAAGGGTGAAGATCATGAAGATCACAGAATGCTCTTACCTTACCCTTCTACTCTGAAAGGCATCCTGTGAAAGTCTGCATCATGGGGAATGATTCTCATTTGATTCTCCCGTTTAATTGTTCATGGCATAAGAGTGAAGAAGAACCTGCAATGCTTGCATCTTGCAGTCTGAGTGACAAAATAAGGAACATGTATCAAAGAGGCTGGAAACGATTTTGTTCATTCTTATTCCTCTAACCCTCTTATGCCTCAAATAAGTATACTGCCAAGAGAACACGAGATGATTTCAAATGGTGCACCAGTATGCCAATAAATAACATTGAAGTACACAGTTAGAAATATAGTCCCTTTATAATCCTTTCCCAGTACCTCTTTGCACATTAAGAAGCAAGTTTCCATTTGGTGCCGATATGTCTTCAACACCTCCTACACTCGTGAATTTCCCTTTTTAACAAAGACAAAGCAGAACTCAGGTTGAGAGACTAAAACCTAACACTGAACAACGTTTTTATCTGAACTGTGCCAATTTTAGGGCCCTTTTAATTACAGCAAATGAGACTACCTTTTGCTTATAGTACTGATAAAAGATTTGCTTATTAAATTTTATTAAGAGAAAAGACTATCAATTGAAGTAGAGTTATTACATAAAAAACAGCATGGGTAGCTCATGATGCAGCAAGAGCCACCCATGTAGGATGGGAATGGTGGGCGTGGGAAATGGTTTCCTAATCCAGGGAAACAGGCTGCAGCATCTAGGCTAGTGTTCAACCGGTGGCTGAGAGCTAAAGGGGGGCTGAACACTAGGAGAGGAAGCAGGAGAAGCCTTGGCAATGGCATGAGACTGAGAGCCTCACTTCTTGTCCTGTGCAGATTTCCCCATTCTTTCCTTTCAGGACGTCCAGCTTCCCATTGTAAAAGGCAAAGTTGAGATTTGATGAGCTCTAGGGTTTCTCCTAATCCCAACTTCCTGTATTTTTTGAATGACACAGGCCATTGTATAGAAAGTCTCAATATCTTTGACTCATATTTTAATATATACCAGAGAAAGAAAATAATCTGTGCATAATTGATCATTTAAATATCAATACACAGATGATAGACGCTGGGAGCCAAATAATTTTTTATCAGGCTTACAAATTGGTAGATGGTGTTCTATTCATTGTTGGACATTTAACAGCATCCCTCAACTCCAGGGAAACAGGCTGCAGGGTTTTTAGATATAAAATAGGTTCACAAGTAATAGATGGTTATATCTTGTAAGAAATGATGCATAAATCAATGGTGGCTGTTTCAGGCAGTGCTTACAAGAGAAATAGATCTAATATAAGATATGTAAATACGTAAGAATGTACAGATTGGCTTACAACGGCTGTCCATAGAGTTGGGTGTGGAAGAGTGCAAAAGTTCTGCCTGTTCATTGGGGATCTGAAGGCTCCAGTTGAAGGCCTGGAGCTCGATGCCAGTAGTAGTCCTCTAATTGTGATGACCAAAAATGTCTCCAGACATTGCCAAATAACCCCTGGTGGGCAAAACTGCCCTGGTCCAGAATCACTGATTTAGAGAAAACTCATTTGTTATTTTGTGTAATTATTCCATTGGCCCTAAAAGCATAGTGTCACTCAGACTTCACTCAGGAGACTGTACATTGCCTCCCATGGGGCAACAGGGGTCATTAGGCTGCTACTAGATTGGTTGATCTATTTATTCATTAACTGACTTACTATAATCATGAACATACTAAACACCAGGCATACCATGGTGGACAAGAACTTTCAAGAATTCTCAGTTGGCTACTGTTATTGTTGATTGATTGTGTCAACTTGAGTAAATAAAATCCAACAAAATTGGTTCAGCATAGTTCTGGGTGTGGAAGACCCACCGTAGGGAAGATTATCACCAGAGTGCTGTAAAACAGCAACAAAGAAGGAAGGATTGCTTTTGCCTTTAGAGGAGCTCCAGTCTTTGATTTCACTTTGAATGTCATCTCCTAGCTTCCACACATACCCTTCTGTCTTTGGTGCAGGCTCTTCAGCCTCCCAGTTCAGACCCTTTGGTCCCTGATATGGACTCACATGGGACACTACACTGAGCTCCAGGCCTTCAGCTGGAGCCTTCAGATCCCCAATGAACAGACGGAAATTTTGCACTCTTCCACACCCAACTCTATGGACAGCCATTGTAAGCCAATCTGTACATTCTTATGTATTTATATACCTTGCATTATATCTATTTCTCTTGTAAACACTGCCTGAAACAGCCACCATTGATTTATGCATCATTTCTTACAAGACATAACCATCTATTACTTGTGAACCTATTTTATATCTAAACAATATTTTTTGCGTGTTTAACTGTTGTCAAGCACTGTGCTAAAAAAGAGAAGCAATGAACAAGGCAGACATGCTACCTGCTTTTAAGGAGATTCCATCCGCAAGTTGCTGCTGGATATTGTCAGGTGCTTCATGGCTATGATGATTGAATATGACTGCGATGGATTTGGATTAGAGATGTCTCCAAATAGCCTCTCAGTTAGCCAGAACCATGAGGCACACCTTAATGGAACCCACTGGAAGGCAGGATGAGGGAGAGATTCCTTCTGGCTGGGGAGTATATGAACTTTTGTTAATGCATTTGAATTGGATAAATAAAGACAGCAGTTTTTCAGTGTTGCTACTATTATAGAGATAGGAAAATTTTTTTAGAAGGCTGAGTATATTGCATAAGGTTACCTACCTAGTGGAATGCAGTAGATGAAGGGAGGGGAGGGAGAGGAATTTGGGTCTAAGAATGTCTATCAGGTAACGACTGCCCATGGATTTATTTACTTTTTCAGCTGGATACTAAAGGCTGTTAGAAAATTTCTCAGGAGGAGATGGGTAGAAGTGATGTAAATATGAGGGAAGAACCATAGCTAAATATCTATGGATAATCGTCAATAAGAAGACTATATAGGAATAAATATATGACTATTTTTGGTTTCAGGGTTTTGGGCTCCTTGAAGAATCCAAGCCCATTGGGAAAGGGATGCTGCAGCTAAGCTAGAGCAAATATAGGGGTTTCAGCAGAATAGCTGAGCACCGTTTGAAAGAAAAAAATTAATGACTACATTCAAAGTGAGCTGAACAGAACACAGTATTCTCTTGCTGTAGTTTAGATCTGTGAGTTCTTATAGGACATGATATCAATTAATGGATCATACTTAATGAAAGTTTTATTAAAGTCAGCATTCTTACTTTTAGTCTAAGCTTTTTTCCTAAAATGTGTTTGCAGAACAAATCCAAAACTCAAAGATTTCACCCATTACCAGAGACAGAAATTGGCAGGTTCTTTACTAGTCTCACTACAGAGCGAATTCTATTATCACAGAGATGATTTTACACAATGACCTAAGATGCAGGGGACCATTTTCAGAACGTGCTGTACATAACCTACGCATGTGTTCCCATAATAGGCTTTCATCTCTATTTGCTGCCCCTCCCCCTGCAATTTGTGATTTGCTCATAAATAATACAAAATTTGAGAGCAAATGGAAGAATTTTATCTTGTTCCATCAAGAGAATTATCGCTTCTTGGCCTTTTGGCTAAGATCAAGTGTACCATCAAGAGAATTTCTGCAGGAGTGAGGATTTTTTTTTTTTTTGCTAATGGTCTTTAAATATGTTGAAAGACTAGTTGTGTCTAGCCACAAATGCCTTAATGTTGAAAAGAATTACCCCAGAACCTTATGAAAGTGTGCTTCTTAAAAATGTAGTAAGGTAGAGCATTTAGAATATATGGTATGATTGCTACACTATTATAAATTGTCCACCTATCAATCTTGCAGAATGAAACCTTTGGGAAATTCATCATATTTACCATGATGGGCTTCAAATAACAGTAAGTACCAAGGCTGATACAGATTTCTGTCAGCAAACAACCAAAACAATTAATCAAAATGCATGTGTCTGTGTCTCTACTAGATTACAGACTCTATAAGGTCGAGGAGAGAGGTTCTATAACTCTCAAACCAACACACACGGTGACTTGCATCAGGGGTGCTGGTGCTAATGTGTGCCAGTTTATACAAACTAAAAGAATTTGGCTAGCCAGTGGTGAAACCCTTGGTGGCTTGAAATTAGCAATAGAGGGAATATTGACTCAATAGAAATTGACAAATACCACAAGTTATGGATTGTGTATGTGTTTTATTTGTTTGTTTGGGGAGCTGATCTACCAGCTGATTGCTGGATGTAATAGAATATACTCAGGGAATACTTGCTTATCTAGAATTTAAGAGTCTCTATTTTGGAGAAACAACAACATACAATCTTAAGCAGAGCTTTAAGGTTAGTTAAGAAATTTTTCCCATTTTATCTAAAACACACTGTGTTATCCTAAAAGTTATTTTGCAATAATTGTGAAGAGATGGGGGTAGGAAATTATCCCAACTTTGTAGGCATGAAAGAGCCTCTTGTCAGACAGGCTAGGACCATGCAAGACAGCATTTCCAAGTCTGTTATTGGCTATGCTCTTTCCCAACACTCTTTCCTCTTTGGAATTAATATTTTGATATTTTTCTCATAGAAATAATACTTTGTTACTCATTTAGGAACCCTCCAGTGCATGAGGTATTTTGCCACTGAACATGATGCCACTGAACCTGATGAAGAGCTGGTTAGTGATGTCTGATAGACCTGTTCTAGCTGGGAGAGGAGGAGAAGACAGAATGTGAGGGAAAGTGGGTATGGCTATGCTTCCTTCTTACTACAGTATATGGAGCAAATACTAATAGTAAGTGAGGAGTCAGAGCTAGGACCGCTCACCTAGCTACAGCTGGAAAAATTGCTACAATAACAAATGCTGATGAGGCTGTAGGGGATGAAGGAACTCTTCAGCATTGTTGGTGGGGATGTAAACTAGTACAACCACCGTGGAAACCAGTACGGAGATTCCTCAAAACACTAATACTAGAAATTCCATTTGTACTCTTCTAGGCATTTTCCTGAAAAAGTTAAAGACACCATATTATCACAATGCACGCATATCCATGCTTATATCAGCACAACTATTACTAGCTAAATCATGGAACAGCCTATACTGTCCATCAGCAGATGAATGGATAAAGAAAATGTAGTATTTATATACAAGAGTATTATTCTGCCATTAAGAAAAATAAGCTTTAGTTATTTGTAAGAAAGTGGATACACCTTGAGACTATAATGTTAAGTACAATAAGTCAGGCACACAAGCTTAAATATCATATGGTTTCTCTTATATGAAAAAGCTGAAATATAAAGAGCAAAGTAAAAGATAGGTAAAAGGAAATATGGAGATAGATGTTTTGCAAATGAGAAGGGGACCGAGAGATGGAAGGAGGGGGAAAGAAGAGAAGGGTAAAAGGATGAAAAAGAATTAAGATGCGTTATGTGCATGTAGTAACTCCCCAGGAGGAATATAATCATTATGGACTGTAATCATGTACTAATAAAAAATAAAAATTGATTGATTAAAAAAAGCATGAGACAGGTATTAGGTCAAGTGAGGTATAGTTCCTGGTACATCACTGCAAGAAGAAGTCTTGGGAATGCTGGGGATCTGGGCCTGGGTAACTTGGGAACTGGGCTGCGAGCAATAGAGCAATTGTGGAACTAAACCATTAGTATAAGAATAGGTATTTTCACAATTCTGATGACTGTGGATCCATGTGCTGAGGTGATGGGATGGCACTTTAGCAGAGCCTAAGACTGCAAGGACCTTGAAGTTGGGCTGAAGAGCCGTGAAATGTGCCAGAAAGTGGAGCTCATGATGAAGTCAGAGTAACTGTTAAGGAACTGGAAAGGACTAAAATTTAGTGCATCTCTGGAGAGGTGACCATAAACATCTTCAAGGGTGAAGTAGGATTTTAAATGGCCCTTAACAGTAGGTAGAATGAGGCAAGAATTCTTTTCATTTTGAAGCGAAAGAATGTCAAAACAACATAGTAGGAGGGTAATAAAGGTTAATACGTTGTATATTGTTATATTTAAATTAGTTACTCAGAGTACAAGATATAGGCATTTGTCTAAACAATATTAACGCAAACCTTTCTTTTCAATGAACTAAGAGAAATTAGTAATATAACATATGCACACACACACACACACATATATATATATATATATATATATATATATATACACACCATTTCCTTTCCTTCTTTTCTTCATTCTCCCATCCCAGTTTCTCTTTTGAACTTCTTTTGAAGCTTCTTCCTATTTTATAACATCCGTGTACTTTTTGGATTTATACACTCTTCCAACTGTCACACTGGGGAGACAATACAATGTTTACACATGTGTGTCTGGTTTATTTCACTTATGAGTATGGTCTCAAGTTGCATCCATTTACCTATAAATGGCTCCAGTTTATCCTTCTTTATGGCTGAGTATTACTCCATTGTATAAAAAGACCACACCTTTTGTATCCATTTCTCTGTTGATGGGCATTTGGGTTGTTTCCAAAACCTAGCTATTGCAAATTGTGCTGCTATAAACATGAGGGGGTGCACATATATTGCTGTGGTACATTGTTTTTAATTCTTCTGGAAAGATACCCAGAAGGGGAATAGCTGGATCAAATGGGATCCCTAATCCTAGTTTTTTGAGGAATCTCCACACTGATTCCCACAGTGTTTGCACCAGTCTACACTCCAACCAACAGTGCAGAAGGATTCCTTTTTTCCCACAGCCTCTCTAGCATTTGTTATTGGTTATTTTCTTGATAATAGCTATTCTTTTTGGGGTGAGATGGAATCTCAGTGTTGTTTTGATTTGCATCTCTCAAATGACCAGTGATGTTGTACATTTTTTATATATTTATTTGCCATTTGTCTTTCTTCACACTGAGAAGTGTGTATTCATCTCAGTTGCCCATTTTTGGACTGGATCTTTAAATGTGAGAGGTCTAATTTTTTTGAGTTCTTTATATGTTCTTGATAGTAATCCTTTGTCTGAGGAACAGTGGCAAACATTTTTTCACAGATTGTGGGTTGTTTATTTACTCTTTTGGCAGTTTCTCTTGCTGGGTAAAAGCTTTTTAATAAGATGAGATCCCAGTTGTTTATTCTTTGTGATGGTTTCTGTGATACTGGGGTTTTATTCATAAAGTCTTTGCCTATAAAAATGTCTCCAGGGCTGGGGATATAGCTCAGTGGAATAAGCGTTTGCCTAGCAAGTGCAGGGTCCTGAGTTCGATCCCCAATACCACACACACACAAAAAAAGTCTCCAACAGTTTTACCTATGCTTTCTTCCAGCAGATTTAATGTTTCTGTTTTAATATTTAGATCTCTGATCCTTTTTAAATTTAGTTTGGTGCATGATAAAATATAAAGGTCCAATTTTAATCTTTGGCATGTGCAGAGCCAGTTTTCCCAACACCATTTATTAAAGAGGCTGTCTTTCTTCCAGTGAATGTTTGGCACTTTTGTCAAAGATAAGGTAGCTGAGTATGTCTGGAGCTGTTTCTGCATCTTCTAATCTGCTGCATTGATCTTTGGATCTGTTTTTTGCTAGTACCACTCTGTTTTTAATCACAGTAGCTTTATAGTATAATTTTAAGTCAGGGATTGTGATGACCCCACCCTTTGCTTTTGTTGCTCAGACTTATCTTTGTTATTCTAGGTCTCTTCTGGTTCCCAGTGAATTTTAGTATTGTTTTCTCAAATTCTATGAGATATGCTGTTGGAATTTTCATCATAATTGCATTGAATCTGTATAACAGTTTTGGAGATATGGTCATTTTCACTATATTGGTTCTTCCTACCCAAGAGCAAGGGATATCTTTCCATATTCTGATATCCTTTCAGAGTAGTGTAGTTTTTGAAGTAAAGGTCTTTTACATCTTTCATTAAATTGATTACCATATATCTCATTTTTTGGGATGCTATTGTAAAAGGTTTTGTTTTCCTAATTTCTATCTCAGTGATTTTGGTATTCTTGTACAGGAAGGCTACTGATTTTTGAGTATTGACTTTATATCTGGCTACATTACTGAATCTGCTTGCTAAATCCAGCAGTTTTTTAGTGGAGTTTTGGGGGTGTTCTCTGTATTGTATCATGTCATCTGTGAATAATGATAATTTAACTTCTTTTCCTAACCTTCTTCCTTTTATTTCTCTCTCTTGTCTAATTGCTCTGGCTAAAGTTTCATGACTACATTGAATTAGAGTAGAGACAGTGAAATCCTTTTCTTGTTCCTCATTTTAGAGAGAAAGCTTTCAGTTTTTGTCTACTTAGTATGATGGTGACCATTAGTTTATCACAGATTACTTCAATCAGATTGAGATGAAGATCATCTGTTCTAATTTTCTGTAGGGTGTTGGAGTTTGTCAAAAGCTTTTTTTTTGCATCTATTGAGGGGATCGCATGATTTTTGTTGTTGGCTTTGTGAATATGGTGTATTACATTTATTGATTTACATATGCTGAACCTTGAATTCCTGGGATTAATCCCACTTGGTCATGGTGTGTAATCTTCTTGATGACTTGCTGTACTCTGTTTATTAGTATCTTACTGAGGATTTTTTCATCTATTCATTAGGAAGATTGGCCTATGATTCTCTTTCTTAGTTGGATCCTTCTCCCATTTTGGTATCAGTGTAATACTTGCTTGCAGAAATGATTTTGGGGGTATTGCTTCCCTTTCAATTTCATTAAAGAGTTTGAGAAGTAGTGGTGTTGGTTCTTCTCTAAATTTCTGGTAGAATGCAGCAGTGAATTTGTGAAAGCCTGAGCTTTTCTTTGTTGGGAGGTTTTTGATTATGTCTTCCATTTCATTGATTGATATTAGTTTATTTAGGATTTTTATATCTTCTTGATTTAGCTTTGGTAATTCATGTATACAGAAATATGTCCATTTCTTCTGCATTTTCCATATTATTAAAATACAAGTTTTCAAATTAGAATATAGATAACCTTCTGGATTTCTTGGGGTCAATTGTGATTTCATCCTTTTTATTCCTAATTGCATCGAATTTAATTCTTTTCTTTCCTTTTTTGATAAATTTGGATAAGAATTTGTCAAGTTTACTTAGTCTTTCAAAGAACCAACTCTTTGAGTCACTGATTCTTTGTATATTTTCTTAGTCTCCAATGCATTAATTTCTGTTCTGATCTTCATAATTTCCTCCCTCATATGAGCTTTTGGCTTAGCCTGCTCTTCTTTTTCTAGAAGTTTGAGGTTCACCATTAAGTTGTTTATTTGCACTTGCTCTGTTTTCCTGGTATGCAATTTCATGCTATAAATTTCCCCCTTAGGACTGCTTTCATTGTGTCCCATATGTTCTAGTACATTGTATTACCATTATCATTGAATTGTAGAAACTTTAACTTCTTCTTTAATTTCATCAGTGACTCATGGGTTGTTCAGGAGAGTGCTATTTAATTTCCATGTGTTTATAAAGTTCTTGTGGTTTCTTTTGCCATTGATTTCCAATTTCACTGCACTATGGTATAAAAATATGCATGCGATAATTTCAATTCCTTTGCATTTATTTAAGCACGTTCTATGAGCTAGTATGTGATCTATTTTGGAGAACATCCTGTGTGCAGCTGAGAATGTGTATTCTGTTGCTGTGGGGTGGAATACTCTGTAGATATCTGCTAACTGCATTTGTCCAAAAGATTAGTTCAGATCTATTATTTCATTGTTGACTTTTTTGCCTAGTTGATCTGTCTTTTCGTGATAGTGGGATATTGAGATCCCTTGATACAATTGTAGTAGTACTTGATTTTTCAAGTCTTTTAATATTTGTTCATATAATTTGGTGCATTAGTATTTGCTGCAAATATATTTATGATTGTTAACTCCTTGGATTGCTCCATTTAAAGGATGTAGTGAACTTCTATATCTCTCTTAATCAGTCTTGGCTTAAAATTCAGTTTTAGTTTTTTATTTAAAAGAGAAAAGAATGTAAACTCAAATAACACAAAATCAATAAGGAGATACACAAATTATGGGGAAGATAGTAGGGGATTGACAATTAATGCTATTTTACATAATACCATCTTCATATTTGTTACTCAGTTATCTCAAAAACAATGAAGGAAATACACAATTATAGAGAAGATGGTAGGGGATTAACAATGGATATTTTATTACATAATGTTATGTTCACGTTTCTTACTCAGTTATAAACCAGAATAATGCAAAAACAATAAAGGAAACAATTATAGAGCAGATATTGGGGAATTAAAAATGGATGCTGTATTACAAAATGATGTTTTCACTACTGGTACTCAGTTATACAAATGATGACACGTTCAATTAATCGAAGTTTTCTCCACCTTCATCTCTATTGTTCTCCGGCTCAATCAATCATCTTCCCTCTGACAGTAACTGTACTTTGTGGTTTATTTACCCCCTCGGGGTCTCACATTGGGAAGGCACATAGCTGCTTCAAATTATGCCATAACAAACATGGTGCACACAAATTACTATGGTACTAGGTGGAAAAGCACCCACCCTCAAAGACAGTACATAGACAGGGAACCAAACACAATATGGTCATACCTGATTGTTAAGCCTTCAAGGCCCTTGGGGGTCTGGTCCAGTCCGCGGGTTCGACCCCATGGACCACTGGATCCAACCTCAACAAGGCACTCCCAGGGGTCCAGTCAAGTCTGCAGGGTCGGCCCTGCAGGCCACCAGGCTCCATCCCTGAGAGGTGCGCCCAAGGGCCCAGTTTGGTCCTCAGGCTCATCCCTGAAGGGCTTTGCCACAGCAAGGCACTCCCAGGGGCCCAACTGAGTTCTCGGGGTCACCCCTGAGCACCACCAGGCTCCACCCCAGTGAGGTGCTTCCAGGGATGCAGACCAGTTCACTGGGTCGCCCTGGAAGACTGTTGGGTTCTGCCTGAATGAGGTGCTCCTGAAGGCCCAGTTTGGTCCTCGTCATCACCCCCAAGGACTGCCAGGCTCCACCCCATCGAGGTACTGCCAGGGACCCAGATCAGTCTGCAGGGTTGCTCCCACAGACCTCCATGCTCTGCCCCATTGAGGCACTCCTGGGGGCCCAGTCAAGCCCTTGGAGTCGTCCCCATGGCTTGCCAGGCTCTACCCCTGTGAAGTTCTCCCAGGTTCCTGGTCAAGTTCGTGGGGTCACCCCCAAGTACTTATGGGCTCCAGCCCAGAAAGGGGCTCCTGGGGACATGGACCAGTCCACAGGGTCACCCCCACAGACTGCCGGGCTCCACACCTATGAGGTGCTCCCAGAGGTCCAATCGGGTTCGTGGGGTCACCCTCCCCAGACCTCCATGCTCTGATCCAACAAGGTGCTCCTGTGGACCCGGTCCAAGTCCTCAGGGTCCCCATGTAGTCTTTATGGAGCCCCCCGACTTGCTTCTCATTTCTAAACCTTCCTCGTACCAGGGCATCTGCCTCTCTCCATCTTGTAGTTCTCATGTTGTTATAGTCCAGTATCTGGGTGGTGATCCTACAGGAGGATCCTTCTCTGCTGTTTTCCCAGTTGCCTTCCAGGCTGGGCTTTTCCCACTCCAGTTTTGGCCCAGTTCTTGGAATTTTGCTTGCCGCTTGCTGAGTCAGGAGGCTTCCATGAGCACAGGCTTCTGAAGCTGAAGCTGTGAGCATAGGAACCAGGGAGTTGGCTGAGGATGTGTATCAAGTGGTGACTCCCTCTTTCTCCCCCTCTTCTTCTGCTAACTGCGCCACGGCAGTTGCTGGAGCTGTTTTCCAGGAAGGACTCTTGTTTGCTCCTTGTGAGGGTTTGAATTCTCATTTCAAATCCTTTGATGCTGGGCATAAGTGGTGTGAAGTCTCCCCCACTTGTGCTCACTGAGGTAGTTCAGGGTGTATACTACATTTAGTTATTAGTTTTGGGAGATAATTGGAGGAGTCTCTCAGGTTTTAGAGTATGTTGTCATCTCTCGATCTCCAGGACTGCTGTTGTTCATATATCTTGTCACTATAGGTTGATACAAAGTTCGTATTTGCAAGTGGTATGGAGTCCCTCTCAGTGCTCATATTAGTAGCAAGCCTCAGCCTTCCAGTTTGTTGTTGACCTGGCCGCTCTCATTGACTTGTGGCTGTTGTTCCTCTTCCAGGTCGTGCACCTAGGATCTTGTAGGACCGGCATTGGAGGTGATGCCTGAGGGCAAGGGATCCCGGGGCAAGGGTGTGACTGTGGGTGTTGGGTGTCTCTGCATGCCCCACACGGCAGAACTGTGTAGCCCTGCAGGTCCCATGGCGGGTCCTCAACCCCCACGGTGTCACTGCATGGTCTTTGGCAGCTTTGCCTGCACACCGTGGTGGGACCATGCCTGGGGGCAGCTTTGCATGCATCCCACAGTGGGACCACGCCCAGTGGTGGCTCAATGCATGCCTGGGAGGCAGCTCTGCAAGCCTTGGTGGAACCGCACCCAGCGTCAGCTCTGTGTACACATTGTGGCTCTATAATCTGTGGTGGAACCACCCCTGGTGTCAGCTCTGCACCCACCTGGCAGCCTAAAATTCAATTTATCTGCGAATAGAATCACTACTCCTGTTTTTTCTGGGTTCTTGTTGTATAGAGTATTGTTTCCCATCTTTTGACTTTCAATGTATGAATTTCTTTTTGAAATGTGTTTCCTGTATATGCAGCATATTGTTGGATCTTGCTTCTTGATCCATTCCACTAGTGTGTGTCTTTTGATTGGTGAATTGAGGCCATTAACATTGATGGTTATAGTTGACATATATTGATTTTCTCTTGTCATGTTATTTTCCTGCTGTTGGCTCCCCCTTCTATCCCTCCCTGTGTTTTATTGTTTGCTTTACCTGGTGGATTATTTCTGTTATGGTTCATGGAGTTGTAGTCCTTCTTATCTCTTTCTAGAATGTCCGTAAAACATTTTAGAATGCTGGTTTGGTGGTCATATATTTCCTCAGATGTTCTTTGTGAAGAAAGTATGTTATTTATCTATTAGTTTTGAAAGACAGTTTTGTGGGGTCCATCAATCTAGGTTGAAAGTTATTTTCCTTTAGAACTTGAAATACTTCAGTCCAAGCTCTCTTTGACTTGAGGGTTTGTGCTGAGAAGTCAGATGTGATAGTGGTCGACTTTCCTATCAGGTGATTTGTTTACATTCCCTAACAGCTTTTAAGATTTTTTTTTTATTTTAAAAAATAAAAGCACAAAAACATATTAACAAACAGACACAAATCAGCATAAGAAATAGTACAATCAAAGCTGATTTACAAACAAGGTGACGTGGACTCAACAATGGTTGTTACTTTACCTACTGATATCTTCAAAGTGTATATACATGAACACAGATACAGACATACGAATTTGGTCAAACAATTAATCATCTCAACAACAGAAAAACACAAGAAACAAAACAAAAGACAAAAAAAAGATAGAATAAAGTAAAATAAAAAAAATAAAGAACAGCAATAGTTGCTGCTTTGCATATCGATATCTTCGAAGTGTGTGCTCAGGATAACACATACAGACATGCAAGATTGATCGAATAACCCGTCATCAATTATTCCTTAGCATTGATTGATAAAATACACTAGTAGGACCATGTTAGCCCTCCTGCATATATGTATATACATATATGCATCCATACATTTTTGCCTCTTTCTTTTCTCATTTCCATCGTCCCCTGTTATTTGTTTTTCAACAGATTCCAGTCATGTCTCTTAGTTTATATTCCCACCCTCAGGTTCTTACACCAATGATACGATATCTTGCCTGCACATGTACCACTGATTTATTTCACTTAAGAGTATGGACTCCAGTTTTGACCATTTGCCTACAAAGTCCCCAAAACTGTCTTTCTTTATAGCTGAATAATATTCCATTATATAAAAATGCCACAGTTTTTTAATCCAGTCTTCTGTGGATGGACACTTGGGTTGCTTCCACATTTTAGCTATTACAAATTGTGCTGCTATAAACATGGGTGCGCATATATCAGAATGATATGATGTTTTCAGATCTTCTGGGAAAATACCCAGAAGAGGAATAGCTGGTTTGAATGGAACCTCTAGACCTAGTTTGCTGAGCAATCTCTAAACGGCTCTCCATAGTGGTTGCACCAGCCTGCATTCCCACCAGCAGTGTAATAGAGTCCCTATTTCTCTACAGCCTCGCCAGCATCTGTTATTGGATGACTTTTTCATACTGGCCAGTCTTACTGGGGTGAGATGAAATCTCGATGTTGTTTTTATTTGCATTTCTCAAATGACTAAGGATGTGGAACATTTTCTCATATATTTATTTGCCATTTGTATTTCTTTATCTGAGAAGTGTGTATTCATCTCAGATGCCCATTTCTGGATT
>PVLD010030067.1:0-17292 GCA_004027595.1 Dinomys branickii
TCCCTGGCTCCCAGCATCTGGGACTTTCCCACGTCTCGCCCCGGCAGCCTGGTCTGCCCTACCACATCTCCCCCGGCATCTCAGAGAAATACGCCCAGTTTAAACTTCCCAGCCGAGGTCCCGGCATTCACGCTCGCCAAGTCTGTCTCGAGCTGGTGGTGTTTATTAAGGAGGTTCGCTCCCTTGCTGCTCACCTGGTTGCCATCTTCCCCGGATCTTGACCGCTGCTGTTAGCTCTCCTTTTAGGCTCCCACTGTGCTTAGCACTGCCGATGCTCTCCCTCCTCCCTCGTCTTGTGGGGGTGCAGATGCCCGCCGCGTGTAGGAAGACACCAACAGACACTCACTCATGCAATTCGCAAGGGGTCTTTATTATCCAGGCATGCGTGGGGCTCACTGAACACACAGGAACAGAGAGCCCTAACAACTTTTAATATTCTGTTCTTGTGCTAAATTTCTGGAATCTTGATTATTAAGTGTCTTGCTGTAGTTTTTATTTTGGTCGTGACTGCTTAGAGTTCCATATGCTTATTTATTTGTGTATCAAATTCTTTATCCACGCTTCAGAAGTTTTCCGCCATTCTTTCTGTGAAGAGATTTTTTGTGTATCATTTGTGCTGCAGCCAGCTTTCTCAATGACCCCAGTCAATGTTATGTTATTCTTCTTTGCTTAATCTTGTAGCTGTTGGTTGATTTTTCATGTCCTCTTTCTATTTTTAAGATATCTTTCTTTGCATTATCACTAGCTGTAATTCTGTCTTCAAGATCTAAAATCCTACCCTCTCCTTCATTCACCCTGTTGAATATACTTTCAGTGGAGGTTTTAATCTCTTGGATTTCTATTTGGATCTGTCTTATGTACTCCATTTCTTTCCTATGCTGGGAATTTTTTGTTCTATCATTTTTCTAAGCTCCTCTATTCTTTTATCTGCGTCTTCTCTAATGTCTTTGATTTTAAGCATCATTTCCTTCTGTACCTGAGAGATTATTTTTTCCATAACCTTTTTCACTTTTTTTTTGTACTTTTTCTGCTGTCATTTCAGAAATTTCCAGTGTTTGACCTCCAATTTGATCTATCTTTTTGAGTTCTTGGCTTGTCCTGTGTGGGCTGGGGGTCTGAGGCTGAATTTTGCTTCTGTGTCTTGTCATTTTTTATTTTCCATTTTCTCTTTTTTATCTTGTTTTCTGTATTGATACTTGCTGGTTTCTTATGATATATAGCTTTATCACTGGTATTGCAGTTTCCTTAGAGGATGTCTCTTCTTCAGGGATGTCTTCTAGATGTAGGTAGTTTCTTGTAGATATCCCAAGACCCTACCCTCCCAATTTGTAAAGGATTTAAGATTACTATGTGGCTCAGCTCCTAATACTTCGGTACTGGGCTGTGGTGATAATTATGACCTCATACAATCACAGTGTTATCATACAGGGGAGAAAAACTATTTAAAACATGTATGACATCATGGTTAAAGTAGTATAGCTAGTCATAACAATACTTTCCAGTATAGCTTAACTATTGATAAACTATGGTAACCATTAATCTGTTACTTCTGATCACAGGAGCAAACTCTAAAATTATATAACAAACTCAAACATACTGTGCACTTGTATACAGTGACTTCCTGCTTAGTTGGGTGATTTTATCCTTCTGTGGGGAGATGGGGGTTCAGATGGGTAGGGGATAGGCTAAAGTGATGAGTGGGGTCCAATATAGTAGAGTCAGGATGGAAATTAAAGGATGATCACCCGAGTTTTGAGAAACTGGAGGACGCAGGAGGGAAAGAATGAAATAGAATACAAAGGAGCGCTCAGAAAGGGCAGCGACAGTGTTTACTCACTTGAAAGTTTAAATTCCAGAAGTAGTTGAGGAGAGAGTGAAAGAGGCTCTATAGAATAGAATGAAAAGGTTAGAAACCTAAACACTGAAAAAGAGAAGGAAGATAGAGAAAGAGAAGAAAAAAAGAGAGGAAAGAAAGCAAAAGGGGATCAGAGAATGAGAGGAGAGGGGGGGAAAAAAGAAAAAGCAACCCAAATACAAAATAAATACAGAATACAAAAGAAACAAGATGACGTCCAACCAGATAGAAAAGTGTTAGCCAATCAGAGAAAGAAGGGAGAATAAAAGTAGTAAAGTAACTCTGATGCTTACAGTTCTGTGATAGTATCAATTTTTAATTCCAGAAATGTGCTGGGTGTGGAGCTTATCTTGGCCTCTGGATGTGGACACTGGGACTGGTCTTCTGTTGGTGGAGCCCACTTCTGGCTCCTCAGTGATGCTTCAGACACTTCCACACTGCTGGTCTCACTGTTGTCCATGAGTCTCAGGTCTTATGGTTCCAGATGATCTACTTGACAAAGGTGTGTGTCCTTACACTCCTCTCGCAGGCCCTGCTCTCACAGAGAGAATGAAGGAGCAGAAAGTGTGGACCCACACTCCTCTCTCAGACTCTGCTGTCCCAGCCAGACAATGATTCTATGTCCAGAGTCATACTTCTTCTTCTGGAGCAGCCACCTGCAATGATTCACCTGTGGTGGGGGTGATGCTGATGTCAGGTGTAATGATGGTGGCATCCACGCAAGTGGGAATGTTGGGAAGAGCAGCTTCCCCCAACCATCCTCAAGTGCTCCTTCCAAGATGAACTGAGTTTCTGTAGCAGGATTTTCCCCTCTGTCCAGGATTTTGCCCTCTGAGAAGGATTTTCCCCTGCTCTCCTCATATATGTAAATGTTATCCCAAGATATAGCTCAGAGGCACAAGTGCCTGCCTGGCAAGTGCAAGGTCCTGAGTTTGATTCATACCAAAACAAACAAGCAAACAAAATACTTCCCACATATAAATTTGACATTGTCAGAGTCCTCATTTTTTCTTAAAATTGTCTTGCTTAGCAATGATCCTTTGAATCTCCATATAAAATTTAAATAGTTTGTGAATGTACACAGAAAAATTTTCTGAGATTTGTTTTGGAGTGATTTGGCATCTTTGCAGTCTATCAGGTTCATGGAATCTGAGTCTTCTAAAACACTAACTGGGTCTATTTCTTCATTTACTTAGACCTTCTTTAGTTTTTCTAAATAATATATTGCAATTTTTTTGTGTGGCTGTCCTTATCACCTCTGGATAGATATTTTTTCCCCTCAGTGTCTGATTTGTTTTGATATTATTTTAATGCTGTGTGTTTGTGTTGCCGAGCTGTAGCTCCCCTACTTTTAAAAATATATTTTGTTTTGAAACAAGGTCCCAGTCACTAAGTTCCTAGACTGGGCTCAACCTTTCACTCCTCCTGCCTCACCCTCCCAGAGTGCTGGGATTACAGACATGTGCCAGTTGTGGGTTCGTTTATTTCTTCTTTGGTGCTTGTTTGCTTTATATACTTCAGTCCTATATTATATTAAGTACATGAGGCTTTAAAATAGCTGTAATGTTGTGACTTACTGACAAAGGCCAATGTTCATGAAATACCAGTCTTAATATCACTTCATCCACACATGTAATCTTAATATCACTTTTAGTTACTCTACATCTTTTTATCTAAATCGCTCCCAAATAGATCAAAGACCTAAATATAAGATAAGAAACTTTGAAACTGCTACAAGAAAACAGAGAGGAAACACTAGAGGCATGAGCAAAAGCTTCCTGAGTAGGACTCTGACAGCACAGGAAACAATACCAAGAATGGGCAAATGAGATCAAATGAAATTAAAAAGCTCCTGTACAGCATAGAAAATAAGCAATGGTTTCCAGAAGGGGAGAAAAATCTTTGTCCGTTTCTCTTGTGAAAAAAGGATTAATATCCTGGCTCTGTCAGGAACTTGAAACCTTACCATCACCACCACTAAATCTCCAATAGGCAAATGAACTCAAAGGTTCTTCTTGTGGTGGTTAATTAATTAATTGGCGGCCTGAGTGTGAACACCCAGCTGAATGGAGGCAGTGCAGTTCTGGCTGTGCAAGACCCCCTTAAGGATATAAGAGGAGAAAGAGGGGGGAAGATTTCAGCTGATCTTCCTTGGAAGAACTTTGTTGCAGCTGGTTTTCCATGGAGAGGCTTCAGCTTTTCTCTTTGGCCATCTCCTGCCCTTTGGCACAGACATTTCAGCTGCCAGCACCGCCTTTCCTAGCCTCCAGCACCCGCCCTTGGGCTTTCTGGCACAGACCCTTCATTTCTCCATGGCAGATTCCTCGCTTCCTGATACAGACGCGTACAAGACATTGTGTGGGCAATATCCCAGGCCCTTGGCTGGATTCTTCAGAGATCCAGCCTGCAGACAGATCTCTTGCACTTTTCTGCATTTGACTCTGTGGGAGGAGATTGTCAGCTAACCTTGTACATTTCTGTGTCCTGCATCAAATCTGTTTCTCTTGCAAAATACTGACTACAATACTTCTCAAGAAGTTATTGTTATACAGAGTCAATAAATATATGAAAAAATGTTCAACTTCTTTAGCCATCAGGGAAATGCAAATCAAAACTATGTAAAAATTCCATCTCGCCCCATTCACAATGGCCCTCATCAAGAATGCAAAACAATAAAAATAAATTCTGGTAAGGATGTGGGGGAAAGGAACACTTTTCTACTGTTGGTGAGAATGTTAAATTAGTAGAGCCACTAGAGAAATCAGAATGGAAGTTCCCAAAAAACAAACAATAGTTTCCATTTATTTGGGTCAGTTATTCCACTCCTTAGTGTGTTCCCCAGAGACTTAAAATCAGAATACTATAGGATACATACATACTCACGTTTATCGTGCTCAACCCACATCAGCTAAGGTATGGAGTGAACCCAGGTGCCCATCAACAGATAAAGGAATAAAAAAGTTGTATACATACACAATGGAATATTACACAACCATAAATAAGAAAGAAATCATGTTGTTTTCAGGAAAATGAATGAAACTGGAGGCCATCTGGTAAAACAAACTAAGCCAGACTCAGGATGACAAATGTCACATGTTTTCTCTCATATGTGGAATCAAAAGCAAAAAAAAATGACATAAAAGTAGAAGGTGGCTTTTCAAAAAGAATAGAACATAGAGGGAAAGAAGAACGGGCACAGCGGTAAGAGAAGGCTGGAAATAATTGCAGGGTGTCAGCATGACTCTGCCAAAATAACTAATACACAGTAATGTACTAATGTTACTAATACATGCTAATTAAAATAAAATGTTTTGTTATTTATTTTGCTTATTTGTTTTCTTGAAGCAAGATCTTACTATGTAGTTCACGCTGGCCTCAAACTCACTGTGTAGCCTAAGCTGCCTTTGAACTTGCTGTGCTCCTTCTGCCTCAGCCTCATGGACACTGGGATGACTGACACATGTCACCGGGCCCACTGAAAAATCTGTAAACCATAGGAAATCCCCAGTTTCAGTTTCATGGGAGAAGCCAGGAGGAA
The DNA here is from genome assembly GCA_004027595.1 of Dinomys branickii. NCBI lineage: Eukaryota > Metazoa > Chordata > Mammalia > Rodentia > Dinomyidae > Dinomys > Dinomys branickii. The sequence goes on from PVLD010030067.1 coordinate 5,394, forward strand.
GCACTCTGATTTTGACAATGCTGGAGGTTCGGTGACACACATGTAAACAGTTTCCTAAGAGATGTGTCCCTGAAGTTCATCAGCTCTAACTGTGATCACATGCCTGTGAGCTCATGCAAATCTGTCTGTTCTGAGGAATTAACTATACCAGTCATAGGTGACGGGTTTGGGTCTTATCACCACCCCATCTCTGAGTTTTTCTTGCCACATGTATGTTTATGTCTCACATCATATTTAAATCAAAGTTCATTCAATCTAGTTCAGTGTTTTCTTGGCTTCACAACCTCCCTAAAGTTTTTCCATGTATATAGAAACATACAGTATTGTATTTACCTAAGATTTTCTTTAAACTCATTTTGTTTTTCTTAAAGGAGTGAATCTAAAAGATATTTAACATCACTGTCACAAATTAAAAATCAGTACCCTTTTTCAGGGTCACAGTGAAAATAAAACAATTTCATGAAATGCCAAAGAGGCCATTGCCTATGAAAGAGTCAGAGCTACAAACTTGCTCTTTTCTTAAAATAAGCAATAGTTAGAGAAGTTCTAAAAAACTATATATGCTGAGTTGTTGCATTTAATAAGCTAAAAGAACCCCACAGATAATCTCAGATGGGGTGATTTTTTTATTTTGTAATTTAATTTTATTTAAAGATCTGCCCACATATCACCTAGAGGCATCTCATGTCCCACACTTGGGGACACACTGGGTTGGCTCATCCCCAAAGTTCTTCTCATCTTGCAACAGCTGCAGTGTCCTAAATATCTTCTCTTCCACGATTTTACATTTCCTTCTTCAGTTCTCCTTCATGCAAGTGTCCTTGAATTTTATCTTATGTACAAATGACTCCTCTTTACCCATGACCACCAACTCTCTCTGCTGAATGCCGTTATGAAATATGTGGGAATTTTATGTAAGAAACAGTAACAGGGAAAACTGCGAGAAGCAGGAAATGGCTGGGAGACAGTGACTCAGACAGAAGTCATCCAGCCTTCTCCAACTGGAACATTTTCATCTATTTTCCCAAACATTTTCTTTTCAGTTCCTTGTACTTTCCTTTGGGGTTTAGTCATATAAAAATAAGCATCTTCTCCTAAAAAGGCCCAAGTGAGGGCAGCTTCAGGGCTCTTGAGAGAAGAATTCATAATGATCTGTCCCTTTAGAGAAAAAGGCAGCTATAGAAAGAACACTGAGATAGCTGGCAAAACTTAAATAGAACCTATGGAATTTAAGGAATTATACAAATATTAATTATCTAATTTTGATCATTCATTTGTGAATATATAAGAGAATACCTTGATTTTTTGTTTGTTTGTTCTGTTTTGGTACTGGGAATTGGATTCACAACCTTGAGCATGCCAGGCAGGCGCTGCGCTGCTGAGCCAGGAGAATGCCTTGTTTTTAAGAAGTATATACTAACATATTTTCGGTCAAGTGTATTTTGACTACATCTTGCTATCAAATACTTTAGAAACAATAGTAGGTAGGTAGATAGATGACAGTTAATAGGTGATATCCAGCTAGGTAGGTAGTACAGAAAGAGAGAAAGACAGTGAAAGAGAAGTGGTAAAATGTTAACTTTTGGAGAATGTGGGTGAAGGGTATATGAGAATTTTTGTCTTGTTGTAATTTTTTAAGTCTCAATTATTTAAAAATAACTGGTCATAAAACTGCTTATACTGCACTGTAAAGAAAGTAGAAATTGGCTATAACTAATTTTACAACCTTGTGTTACTCAAGACCCACATTTCCTAGACAGTCTTGACTGGCTGGAGAAGGAAGGTGGTGGGTGGTGTGATTTGAATGTGTTCCCCAAAGTCTGTGTGTTGGAAACTTAATTCTCAGTGCTATGGTGTTGCTAGAAGATGGGAACTTCTAAGAGGTTATTAGGTCATGGGGGATCTGGTTTCATGAATAGGTTAATGGTGTTATCCAGGGGTAGATTGATAACTGTGGGAGTCGGTGATGAAAGCAAAGGGGTGGTAGCTCATGACCATAATCCTAGCACTCTGGAGGCTGAGGGAGAATTGCCCTGAGTTGGAGGGCAGCATGGGCTGCACAATGAGTTCAAGACCAGCCTAAACAGAAAGACTCACTCAAAAACAAAACAAACAGAAAACAGAGTTCAGTCCCCTCTTCTCCACTTTCTCTTTATTCTCTCTCTCAAGCTCTCTCTCACTCTTTTGCCTTCTGCCATGTGCTGACACATTTAAAAATGCTCTTGCCAAATGCTGACACTTTGAGATTGTTACCAGCTTCCGAAACTGTGATAGTCACATTTATTTTCCTTGTAAATTATCTGGACTGTGGTATTCTGATACACCAATACAAAATGGACACAGGCAGTAGAATACCTTGATTTACAGTCCTACCAAGGCTGTATGCAGTGGGACACAAGTAGTTCTCCAAAGGAAAAGTAGGATATTGCCCCAGAAAGGAGTGTGTGGGGTTCCAGATGGGAACAACTCCACACCAATCTAAACTAATGAGTACTTGAGCACAGCAGTGGAAGGTTATGAATGTCTGACAGCCCAGAATTCCTAATTTCACCTTATTTAAATGCTTGTTGCAGACCAGAATGCTTTTAAGGTTCAAATTTTTCCTCAGTGTTGGTACCTGAACTTTTATCCTGAGGATGACTACCTGTATCTCTCAATCTCTCCAAAAACTAGGCAAAAAAATCTAAAAAGAGAAAGAAAAAAGTGAGTTCATTGGAAGGGGACTTTTAGCCTTGCATGGTGGCATATACATACATAATCCTAGCACACAGGAGACTGAGGCAGGAGAATTGTGTTATAGTTTGGGGCTTATTTTGCAAGGGGAAAATATAATACAGGAAACATATTTTATAAGATTATTTATAATAGTCACCCAAAGAATGATATACAAAAGAGTGCAGGAAACCTGTCCACACACTAAGACCAAGGAAACTAGCCAAGGGCCTGGATCCCATGATAATGCCTACATGAGTTCAGCTGAAGACCTAGAGCTCATAACAGTGCCTCCCAGGAATCCAACTGGAGGCCCAGAGCCCATAACAATATTTCATGCAGACCTATTTCATGGATCTGCACTTCAAAGGCCCAAAGGTCAGTGGTGGAATCTAGGAAGTCTGTGCCAGTGGAATGAAGGATCTGTGCTAGCAGGCTGAGGGATCTACACTAGAACCAGAAAGTGATGTTCAGAAGAACCAGAGCTCCCCTAAAAGATACCACAGTCATTCTCAGCAACAGGAGGTCCCGAGCTCCTTTGATGATCAGGATGGCTGAGTTCCTATCAGGGAAGCCAACATAGCAAGCTTCACTAGGAAACTGGCAGTGCACCATCTTCCTCTCCGGAGCAGGCAGCAATGCTCAAAGTGAAGACCAGAGCTCCCCTAAAGTGAACCAAAGCCGTTCTCAGTGCCAGTGAGGCCCCGAGCTCCTCAGAGGATGAAAACAGCCAAGTTCATTGAGAAAGCCTGCATGACAATGAATACCTCCATACAGCTTCTACCAGACCCCAACAGCCTTTCCGTTCTCCACAGCCTCACTTCTTCCCCAGTTCTGCCTCTTACACTGCTGGCAACAATCCCCAGATGGGCCTCCCACACCCAGCACCACACTTACTCAGTTCAGCTGGGGGTTTTAAGTTGACTACCAGCTGTCAATCCACTACATGCTACAAGTTTGAGGCCAGCCTGGGCTACATAGTGATTCAAGTCCAGCCTGAATTACATAGCAAGACCTTGTCTCAAAACACACACACACACACACACACACACACACACACACACACACACAGAGGACTTTAGAGAGGACATGTTGATTCAGTGAACAACTAAACTGAATTTCTTAGTTTACCCAACAATTTTTCAGATGAGTGGACAGAAGTTCAGACATGGTAAATGACCTGGGACTACCAGAGCTAGGCCACTATTCTGTATATATTTTATCAAGATTCAGTTAGTTTCAAGGAATGAAACAAAATTTATACTGATTTAAGAAAATAAGAGTAGGAACAAGGTGAGGGAGGAGAAGAGAAATAAGTAAAGTGGGAAACAAATTGCTATTTAATAATTCATTAAGCCAAAACATCCAAGTATAGGTTAGAGTTTCAAGCCAAACTTGATCCGGATGCTCAAAGATTGATGATTTTCCGTTTCTCAGGCTTGAGTTTTTCTACACTGTCTTCATTCTTATGAGATTTCTTCCTAAGTAGGTCTAAGATAACATCCTATTAGCTTATCAATTTCAGTTGAAATAGTGCTTTAAAGATAATTCCTGCTGAAATCTCAGACCTGACTCTCATTGGATTTGGTCAGCTGGTTTTGAAATCTTGTATAGAGTTACAATCCCTCCTCGCAGGAGTGACTGACAAGAAGGGGCAAGAGGTGGGGAAGAGATCAGCCTTACTTGAATTACATGGACTGATGCAGAAGCTTGATCAAAGGAAGACTGTGGCGCTGTAAACTGGACAAAGTTAAAGGAATGTTGGACAAAATCACAGATGAACATTGTGCTATGTCTCCTGCTTGCTGGACCAGATCTCTGCCACAGCCCCTGGCCATCCCAATGTGAGTGGCCACTTGAGTCCCTGCCTTAAGAATCTTGCTGTTTAACCAAGAAAAACTCTAAAGTCTTTGAACCAGTTATTAAAATTTTGCTCTGAATTGGTAGAACCATGGACAGCACCCAAGCCTGTAAGATAAATTCTTATCATTTCAAGCAGGAAGAAGTCTTTTCAGTAATATGTTAAGTTGCTAAGATGAGAAAAATAAAATCCAAACAAGGTTATGTATTACCTTCCCAAAGTTATAGAGAGCTAAAAGTCAAATTCAAGTCTTTGAATCCAAGTTCCTATGTCCTACACTGCACTATTTCCGAACAATAAGATACAATGCCAGAGAACATGAAGGGCGAGTTTAGGGAACAGTAGAGTACATGAATTATTTTTCCTTTTCATGCATGCATTTCCTCTTATTTTGTCAAATGCATTTCTATTTCTTTTTTGAGGAACTATCTTTCCCTTATTGCAGGGAACATACTTTGCCTCCTCTGGTCAAGGGGTATAATGTTTTCCAGGCAAAGCCATTTAGGTTCTGTCTCCCATAATATCAAATTGTGTTCAGTTATTCAAGAAAGGACATATGGCTGAAAGTGATACACCCCTTTACTGGAAAGCAGTACATCTCACAAATTTGAAAATTTTTTTATTTCATATATTCTGGTACTGTATATGTGTGAATTTATCTGTCTATCAATCAATCTATCAATCAATCATATATCTGTCATCTGTCCACATATATCTACGTATACACAAAATATTTTGTTATTATGTACTTTCCTTAATTTTTGTTGTAACTATTTTTTATTCTTATATCACTCACCTTCCCAAAGCTTCAAGAATTAAGACATCTTTAGTCTTTTTTCACTTGACTAGGTAGCTTATTTCCATACTTCCCTAGATAGCTGGACAGATAGTGCGAAGTAGAATCTAGATTCAAGAAAATAATCACTTTTTCCTCCTAAAATAGGAATATAGAAAGCCTATTCATAATGGGTCCTAAAATTGTCTTTGTGGCATATTCTAAAGTTATTAGTTTTACACACGGGTGAGCCCATAAATTGCTGAGTTTTGACTGCATGACATTACCTTCCATCTTATGGTCTTCAGTCATTCTGAATTCATTTAAAGTGTAGCACCAAATTTTGTAGACCACTAAATAGCATTATCCACAATTTATTAATGGAGAGGTTATTAATAGAATATACATGGCTATGACCTCAGAAACTAGGACAAGAGTGAAAGGACAAGGAAGAAGGAAAAATTTGGCATTATGAGTTATAAAACTTTTTAATTGAGGGTCAAACAGATTAGGTATCGTGGCTTGTCCTAGTGGTGTCACCAACCAAATTATCCTGGGTGGCACATATGAGTTCTCCAGGAAATCCAGGTGTGGTGACACCTGCCTGTAATCCTAGCTCTTGGGAGGTGGAGGCAGGAGGACTGCTAAAATTTAGAGCCTAGCCTGGGCTACATAGTGAGTTCAAGGCCAGCCTGAACTGTGTAGTGAGAACCTATCTGAAAAACTATTTCTCCAGGCAGCTAAAGTAGCCTCTAACATTCCTTTCAATCCTAACTTCACATGGAGTTTCTTTAGTACTTATGCAATTATTTCTTCAAAAACTCTACTTTTAATACCCTCATGAAGTGATTATTAATGAGAACTCAAAGATAATGCATTGGTTGCTCCTTTTTAGACCCTTTAAATCCTGTATATTTACATGGAAATTGATTGCACCTCTTTGAGAAGAGGAAAGTAGATATTTAACTGTAGAACACCATTCATTCATTTTATTTATTTATTTATTTTTGGTACCAAGAATCAAACTCAGGATCCTCCACTCGCCAGGCAGGCACTGTACCACACTGAGTTATATTCCTGGCCCGTATTCATTCTTCATACCTTCTGTGACCTTGTTTTGAGTGGGACTTCGCACAGACATGTATGGGCCTTGCAACTGTATAAGGGATTTGAGGAAAAGAAACTGTAGTACGATGCTAGACTAAAATGCCAAGACCTGCGCTCTGACCCTTACTATAGCTTCTGCTGGACATATGGTTTTGGTGAACTTCTTAGATCCCTGCTAAGTTCATCACCTCCGCCAAGGTTCCTTATGCACAAAGGTCCATAGACTCCATGGAAAGATTGAGCCACCAAACACAGGAGATCAGGAACATACTTGAAGAAAAGGAAAAGTAGGTGCTTAAGCTTAGCCAGGATCCCCCTTCTATCTGGCCTTCAACCTTCCTGACCTGCTGGCTCTTTTTTATTTATTACAGACTGGTTTTCTCTATGGGAGAGAAGACATGGCCTCCCAGTGCTCTAGATAGTTACATTAATTTATTCACTCAATCTGCCGTTGCTTTTGAGTCCAACTGGATGGCAGGTAATATTCTAGGCACTGGAACATAGTGACAAGGAAAAAGTCTGTCCACAGAGAGCTCATGTTTCAGTGGAACAGATAAAGCCACACAATAAACAAATACACAAATAACACATTAGGTGGTGGTAACTGCTATGGAGAAAAGTAACCTACCTAAGAGGTTAGGGAGTGCCAGGCAGTGGTGGTAGAGGTGGTGTGTGTTATTTTATAAAAGCCAATGGAGGAATATTTGGTGATATCTGAACAAGTGTAAAAGTAAAGAATACACACACACACACACACACACACACACACACACACACATATATATTTACTTGGTGGAAGGACAACCACAGAGATGCTGACCTGGGAACACATGTAGCATGTTTAAAGACAATTGAAGGAGCTACTGTGCTGGGGTAAGAAGAGGAGAGGGACAAAGTACAAAGAGATAAGAACAGAGATGTAGCCATAGCCCTACTATAGAGACCCAGGGTAATGGGTAGGAACTAGACTTTTACTTTGAGGTGACAGGTCACTGGAAAATACTGAGCTGAAAAGTAACAGGATCTGACTTGTGGTTTTGTAGAAACGCCCTGGCTAGTAAGTGCAGGAAGGCCAGGGTGAAGGCAGGGAGACTGCTGATAATGCTACTTGAATGATCATTATAAAAGATAATGGGATCTGCACCATGTGATAAAGTTGATGCAACGCTGCCACATACCAAATATATTTTGAAACTTTATCATCACATGGCAAAGTATTCCATGTGGAGGTATAGGAAGAAAACAGACTCAAAGATAGCCTAAGATAAGGACAGGATATAAGAGATCCAGAAGCTGAGCTCTGGAGCTTTCCAAACTTTAGAGATGAGGGGTTTGGGAACAAATCTCCAAAGGTGATTGAAACAGAATAGCCGGCAAGATAGGAAGAGGACCAAGAGATAGCGGGATGCCAGAAGCCTCCTGGAGAAAGTGGAGGAGAAGATGACCAACCGTGTCAAACGCTGCTGAATGATGAAGACGAAGCTTGAAAGTTGACCATGCTGTATATCCATAGAAGGACATAGGTGACCTTCACGGGAGTCATTTTAGTGGAACAGTGGAGACAAATACTCTAAAAATACGTGTCACCGAAGATGTACTTAATTCTCATTTCCAGTTTTAGAACTTCCAGAGACAGAGTGTAATGAAGTCAGGTTGCTTCTGGCCAGGTATCCATCTTTAGCCAAGCAGTTATGGCCCCAGTGAAGGATAGTGTAATGCTCAGTAGAAGCTCCATCAACAGTGGGGGGTCTCAGGATGCCTAAAACTATGGGCATTACTGAGATACACAGAGAGATGGGGGGAAAGGCAGTTCTTAGGAGGAAGATAAGACCACCATGGATCTCCCCTACACTGGATCTGTCACCTAATTGTCAATTATGAAAAAGGGTTGAAAGTCCCAGTTTTATAGAAGCAGTGTCACAATCAGATCAAACAAAAGTGGTCAATGAACTCTGTACATACTGTAACTTCAATATAAGCCTAGTATGTTATCAAAACAAACATAAAGAATTGTTATCCTGTTTCTAAGCTGAAAGGTTATGCCTGTGTGGCACCTTTCTAGTGTCACTCTCTGGCTGTGCTGTGCCCTGTGGAGAAGCTGTAGGAATTTATGCAAAAACAAGTGAATCTGGATATTCTGACTAGCGTAAGAACAACGCATTTTTTCCTCCCACATTTCCATGTTGTGAGCTCTAGAAAAAGCTGCTGTTAATATCTCATAAAACAAAGTAGAAAAATGTATCCCAAGAGACACTAAAAGGGTATAGCAATGTGTAGCTCAAAAGAAAACTAAAAAATCATTGCCAAGGAGATAAAGGAAAGAAGCAAGCAAAAACATTTCCGTTGCTTTTTTCTTCTATACATCTGTATGCCTTGGGGATTTCAACTTGTTCTTTCTTTCTAGTTTTAAAAAAACAATTTAAACTGGAATTGTTTTTAACATAAAATAGATCTTGAAGATCGCGAGCCTCAGATGAGTTCAATTATTCATTGGCTGCTTGTTAGATACTTAAGAAGGCTTATTAATTACAGAGAATCACATAGAGTTAAGGTTAATATGAGACTTTGTGTGGGCTATTGTCTCTACAAAGTTTCAGGAACTCCTTCTGCTGCCCCGATTAGGCTGTGACCAACATATAGAAGTAGATGGGGTACCATGCAAGATGGCGGCTGGGCAACACTTCAACTCTGGGTTTATGTGCTGGTTCCCCTATTTACTAAGATTACTTAACTATGGGAACCTCATTTTCTCCAGATATGTTAGGGATGATCATATTTAACTTTCAAGACACTTGACACAGGCTCCCTGGGGAGCCACAAAGGAAAAAAAATCACATTTCTCTTCCCCACTAGTAGCTCAGAGATCAAGTAGGGAAACCAGACTTTCTTTTTTATGGTGCTGGGGTTTGAACTCAGGGCCTTATGCATGCAAGCCAACAGTTCCACTACTGAACCACATCCTTAGCCCTGGAAACTGAATTCTTGACATCAGTCATCTGAAGATTAACCAGTTGGTGAAGATGGGATTTATTTTTCTAGGATGTTTTTATTGAGGCATAATATTTATACATTTAGAAGAAAAATTACCAACATGCATTTAAATTATATATGTCATTCAAGGAAACAAGCTTACTTTCAATAATTTTCCTAACAAGTGGGTCAACTATACCAACTCTAAATTCAAACTAAATTCATTTTGAGTAAAACAAAAATTTCCAGAAATCAGTAAATTTACAAAAAAAAAATGTTTTTCTTCCTTAGAACACAGTATCCTCACTTATTTAAGTCTTTAATGTATTAAATAGTCTTAAGTGTTTTTCTTTGTATACTTTTTCTTCTATGAGACAGGATCTTTTTTTGTAGTTCAAGCTGACCCTGAACTCACTATACAGCCCAGGCTGGCCTTGAACTTGTGACAGTCCTCCTGCCTCAGCCTTGTGAATGCTGGGATTACAGCATGTGCCACCACACCCAACTACTTTTTCTTATTTTTGGAACAGTTTTGAAAAATAAAGCTTTTGTCACATAAAAGTGGAAATTAAAACTATAAACTATCTGGAATACTCTATCAATTATGAATACTGGAGATGTGACTAGCTCTAGATTTTTCTCAAAATTTATTTCCTTTGCAGATATTAATGGCTACAGATTATATATCTTATGAAGAACTTGTATGATTACCTAACTCTGAACTAACTCATATGATATTCTGATTCTGAACTTTTTAAAATATGAAGATGTTTTAAAATTAAAAATTGAATATTCACTTCCCAACTGTAGCTGAGTTGTTGGGGGGCATTTTTATAAAAGTTATAAATTTATGCTGCTCCAAGTGTAGGTGCTACTAATGTGACATGTCTCTTGCTGTGCGAGAATTTACAAAAATTTACCAATAGTTATTTCAGAAATAAAATATCATTAAATATAATTAAGATATAGTAAATATCACTAAAATCCAAAGGCAGAAACTTTTAAGCTATATCCTCTAAATTACAACTTATAATAGAAAAAAATTTTTAAAAGCTTAACTACTTGGAAATTAAAAACCATAATAAACCAACAATCTTCTAAATCATGAATGTGGAAAATATAGACTCTTGTGATAAGGTCCCATATAAAAGTTACATGATTCCATAATCAACATTTATGTGTATATAATCAGGATAGGATAAACTTCAGTAACAGCAAACCTAAATTTATACAGCAAAAGGCTCTTTCTACCTCAAGCTAAGTGCTCAAGGTAGGGTAATGATAAAATTGATCATAGTCTGTAGGAAACTTCAGTTCAGCATGGTTGTGATTGTTAAGGCAAAAATCAAAAGCACATGATCATTCTTACATAGACCCCTGGAGCTTCTGCCCAGAATGATCTAATGTATTTTGACTCATAGGTTTTTTTCATCTCCTGAAGCAAGTTATATGGCCATACTTATTTCAAAGCATGAGAGGAAGTGCATACTGCTGTGTGCTAGTAGAGATGAGAAATATCTGTGTCTCTTGTTATAAGTACAGTGTGCAAAAGAAAGTGCATTGGTTGATGTGGGGGGGCCTTTTAGAGTCTCAGCTGCTCTTATATCACTTTCACAGCTGGCCCAAAAGTGGCTTCTTGTGTCACCACATGATGAATGTGTCTGATGAGACACTACCAACCCTATGCTGACAGGTATTAGGTTAGGTTCTGGTTGTCCAAGTAGCTAGGCTGGCTGGCTGTATGTAAGGGTTTGTTGGAAATGATTTGTCCCTGGGTTCTTACATCCTAGGCAAATACTGACAAATGGGGATGTAGAGTTAGTAGGGAATCATTAGAACTGAAGCTGTGGAGGAGACTGTTTAAAAAAGAGGGTGGGAAGTCATACAAGATCTGCAGCTGAGGATATTGTTTTAAAAGTTCACCAGATTTGGGTTGGAACAGGAAGCAAGGAATCATATAAAAGCTCCAGAGGCTTAACTTTAAAGACTTGTAGCACCCAGAGGCAGGTGGGCTCTGCTGGAGCACAGTAAGTTCAGAAACAATGAAAAAACTATTCAAAAGGGAACAGAAAAAAAGGACCTGCGTGTGGAATAGGATGGACTCAGGAGGCCGGCCGCTTTCCACAGCCTCAAGTCCAAAGAAGAGGTAGTCACCTGGGTCCCTGTGGGAGAGTGTCTTGCATGAAGCCCTCTGTTGGAGAGAAAATTTCAGCATCTCTCCCACAGATCAGCAGTACTTAGAGTCAAAGACCAGCTGAGATGTAGAATGAGGTACTGCAAGTGAGCTCAGTAGTCACTTCTAAGCAAGAATGAAGAGTGTAATTTCAATTCAACATCAGTTGAGATTCTGGTTGGGACAAAAACAAGTACTTGCAGTACTACAAGGAAATGGAATATGAGGCCCAAGATGTCAAAAAAAATGGAGGAACATTTGGATGGAGGTGTGATGGGAGATTGTTCAGGGATTACTTCCA
>PVLD010030068.1:0-17294 GCA_004027595.1 Dinomys branickii
CATCTCCCCCGGCATCTCAGAGAAATACGCCCAGTTTAAACTTCCCAGCCGAGGTCCCGGCATTCACGCTCGCCAAGTCTGTCTCGAGCTGGTGGTGTTTATTAAGGAGGTTCGCTCCCTTGCTGCTCACCTGGTCGCCATCTTCCCCGGATCACGGCCTGGCCTTTCTTTTGCCTGATTCTTCAAACCGTTCTCTCTTTATCCATTCTTTAGTTGATGGGCCTCTAGGTAGTTTCCAAGACTTAGTTATTACAAATTGTGCAGCCATAAACATGAGTACACATATATCTGTGTGATATGATTTTAGTTCTTCTGGGAAGATACCCAGAAGCAGAATAGCTGCATTAAATGGACCTCCATCCCAGTTTTTTGAGGAATCGCCACACAGATTTCCCCAGTGGTTTTACCAGTCTACACTCCCACCAACAGTGAAGGGTTCTTTTTTTCTCCACAACCCCTCCAGCATTTGTGATCAATTTATTTATTGATGACAGCCATTCTTTCTGGGGTGAGATGAAATCTCAGTGTTGTTTTAATTTGCATTTCTTGAATGACCACTAATGTTGAACATTTTTCATGCATTTATTTGCCATTTGTATTTCTTCATCTAAGAAGTGTGTACTCATCTCTGATGCCCATTTTTGGATTGGGTCTTTGAATTTGTGGGGGGTGTGATTTTTTTCAATTGTTTATATGTTCTGGATATAAATCCTTTGTGGAACAACTGGCTACAATTTTTTGCCCTCTGTGGGTTGTCTTTTCACTTTGTTGGTGATTTCTTTTGTTGTGCAAAAGCTTTTTAATAAGGTGAGGTCCCATTTGTTGATTATTTCTACTATTTCCCTTGCAGTCTTGGTTTTGTTCATGAAGTCTTTGACTACACTATGACTCTAACTTGTACCTACCCCTTTTCTCTTCCAGTAGTTTAGCATTTCTATTTTAATATTTAGGTCCCTGATCCATATTGATTTTAGTTTAGTGCATGGTGATAGATATGTATCTATCTTTAGTCTTTGGCATGTGGAAAGCCAGTTTTTCCAGAACCATTTATTAAAGACACTATCTTTCTTCCAGTGTACATGTTTGCTCCTTTGTCAATGATAAGGTGGCTGAGTATGTTTGGACATGCCTCTCTGACTTCTATTCTGTTCCACTGATCTTCAGGCCTGTTTTTTTGTGTTGTTTTTTGTTTGGACAATACCATGCTGATTTTATCATTGTAGCTTGTATTATAATTTCAAGTCTAGGATTGTGATGCTTTCTGATTTTCCTTTGTTGTCCAGAATCGCTTGTGCTCTTCTAGGTATTTTCCAATTCCAAATGAATTTCAGGATTGTTTTCTCTAGGTCTATGATGTATGTTAATGGTATTTTCATTGGAATTGTATTAAATATGTATAGCAGTTTTGGGAGTATGGCTTTTCACTATATTTATTCTTCCTATCCATGAGCAAGGAATATCTTTGTATTTTCTGATATCCTACTCAATCTCCTGTTTTAGGGTAATGTAATTTTCACTGTACAGATCTTTTATATCCTTCGTTAGATTGATACCTAGGTATTTCATTATTTTGCATGATATTGTAAAGGGTATGCTTTCCCTAATTTCTCTCTCTGATTTTGCCCATGCATAGGAATGTTTCTGACTTTTGAATGTTAACTTTGTATCCCACTACACTACTGAATTTGGATATTAACTCTAAATGTCCTTTAGTTGAATTTTTTGGATGTTCTATGTAGAGTATCATGTCATCTGCAAATAATGGTAATTTAACTTCTTCCTTTCCTGTTCTTATCCCTTTGATTTCTTATTCCTGTCTAATTGGTCTGCCTAATGTTTCCAGAACTATAGTGAATAAGAGTGGTCATAATGGACATCCTTGTCTTATTCCTGATTTTAGAGCAAAAGTTTTCAGTTTATGACCATTAATATGATATTAGCTGTTTGTTTGTCATAGATGGCTTTTATACGATTTAGGTAGACCATCTATTCCAATTTTCTATAGGGTCTTTATCATGAATAAGTATTAGACTTTGTCTAAAGCTTTTTCTGCATCTATTGAGATGATCATGTAATTTTTGTCTTTGGTTCTGTGAATTTGGTATATTTCATTTATTGATTTTCATATGTCAAACTATCCCTGCAACCCTGATATGAATCCTAGTTGGTCATGATATATAATCCTCTTGATGATTTGCTGCCATGTGTTTGCCATTATCTTATTAAGGATTTTTGCATCTATGTTCATTAGGGAGATTGGTCTGTAGTTTTCTTTCTTGGTTGATTTCTATTCTTGTTTTGGACTCAGGGTAATATTTGCTTCTAGCAAATGACTTTGAAAGTACTGCTTCCTTTTCAATTTCCTTAAAGAATTTCAGTATTAGTGGCAGTATTTCTTCTCTAAACTTTTTGTAGAATTCCACAGTGAATCTGTGAGGGCCTGGGCTTTTCTTTGTTGGTAAATTTTTTATTACATTTTCAATTAGCATTTTTATATCTTCTTGATTAGTTTTGATATTTCAATTGTTTCTAGGAACCTGTCCATTTCTTATGTGTTTCCAATCTTATAAAAATATAGGTTCTCATAGTAGGTGTTAATGATTCCCTGGATTTCTGTGGGATCTGTTGTGATTTCCCCCTTTTCATCTCTAATTGCTTGAATTTATGTTTTTCCTTTCCTCTTTTTGATGAGGTTGGCTAATGGTTTATTAATTTTATTTATTTTTTCAAAGAGCCAACGTTTTAATTTATTGATTATTTGTATTGTTTTCTTAGTCTCTATTGCATTGATTTCTGCTTTTACCTTTATAATTTCTTCCCTCCTCTGGGCTTTGGGCTTGATTTGTTCTTCTTTTTCTAGAAGTTTGAGGTTCAACATTAGGTGGTTTATTTGAGCTTGTTGTGCTTTCCTGATGTGTGAATTCATCAGGAAATTTTCCCCAGAGGACTGCTTTCATTGCATCCCATAAATTTTGGTATATTTTGTCAGTATTATTAATTGTATATAGGATTTAATTTCATCTTTAATTTCCTGTGACCCATTGGTTGTTCAGAAGGGTGTTGTTTAATTTCCATGTGTAAATGTAGTTTTTGAGGTTTCCTTTGTCATTGATTTCCAGTTTCATTGCGCCAAGGTCAGATAGTATACATGGGATGATTTCAATTCCTCTTCATTTACTTAAATACGTTTTGTCAGTTAATATATGATCTATTTTTGAGAATGTCCCATATAGAGCCGAGAAAAATGTGCATTTTCTTGTTTGGGGTAGAACACTGTAGCCATCTACCACGTTCATTTGTTCACAGGCTTTGTTTAATTCTAATATTTCTCTGTTGATTTTTTTTCTAGTTCATCTATCGATTTGTGAGAGGGGTAAAAAAATCCTCCACTATAATTGTGTTAGTGCTTATTTCATTTTTCATGTCAGTTAAGATTTGTTCTATGTAGTTGGGTGACCCTGTGTTTGGTGCATAAATATTTATGACTGTTATCTCTTTTTCTTAGGGTTTTCCCTTAACTAATATATAGTGAACTTCTTTGTCTCTTTTGATCTGTTCTGGCTTAAAATTTGCACTGTCTGCAAGTAGAATGGGTATCTCTGCTTTTTTTCTGTGTTCCCAAGCATGGAAAATTGTTTTTCATCCTCTAAATTTTAGTCTATGAATTTCTTTTGGGGTTAAGTGAGTTTCTTGGATGCAGCACATTGTTGGATCTTGCTTCTCGATCCTTTCTGCCAGTCTGTTTCTTTTGATTGGTGAGTTGAGACCATTTATGTTGATGGTTATAATTGATACATACTGGCTTTTCTTTTTCATGTTGTTTCCCTTTTGTTTGTTCTCCATCTTTCTGCTCTGTTAAATTGTTTGTCCTGTCTTGTGGATTCCTTCTATTGGCATTCCTGCATATGTGGTCTTTGTTATCTCTCTAATATATCTTTCCAAGCATTCTGTAGAGCTGGTTTAGAGGTCATAAATTTTTTCAGTTTCTCCTTGTCATGGAAGTATCTTATTTCTCTGTCAACTGTGAAGTGTAGTTTTTCTGGATACATCAATCTGGGTTGAAGATTATTTTCCTTTAGGGCATGAAAAACTTCATGACACACACACACACACATACAAACAAACACACACCAATGAAAATGTGGCTAAATTTTTTTTCCTCTCTACTTCTAAATAAGTGGTTTCCTTTCAGGATCTGCATTCTGGAATCTAGCCAGTCACAGTCCTCTATGCCCAGCTTCTTGCCTGTGGGTTTGTGAGGTGGCCTCCCTGCTCCAGTGGCCGCTTTGTCTGTAAACCCCTGACCATGGAAAACATACAAGCCAAGGTATATCCTTACTTATGTTGGTAAATGGGGAAACAATTAGACCACTAATCTCTGCTGGACATAGGCGGTGGAGTAGGGGCTTGAGCAGACTCCTTGACCCAGTGGCATCACTTTCAGATCCAGCCATCTCTGAAAGCCATACACACTGGGCCTGGCCTCCCACTATGGAGTGTGGGTCTTGTGTTCCTCCTGGCCCTTGCTTGGACTTCTCACAGGATCTTTGTACAGCCATTTCCCTCTCTCTCTCTGCCTCCCACAACTATCTCTCTTTTTTTTTAATAGTTCTTTTTTTTTTTTTTTTTTTTTGGCGGTACTGGGGATCGAACTCAGGACCCTGCGCTTGCTAGGCAAGTGCTTATTCCACTGAGCTATATCCCCAGCCCCACCACAACTATCTCTCACCTGGTCAGTGTTATAGAGTAACATTAGAGTGAAGCTGCAGTGTGTTTTTGTGTGACTCCATTCCACACAAACAAACCTTTCCCAAAATGGCATCTGATTAGACTGTCTCTGGCAATATGGCAGGCACTATGCTGGATTTCTTCTCCAACTCTATCCTGCCATGGCAGGATACCCCCATTCACTCATAGGGTATAATCCTATGCTGTTTTTGCAGTTTACAACACCATGGACTTTCCTTGGGCCTAGAACTGCTGTCCCATAGATTATTTCTCCTTGAATCTGCTGATTCTTTGGGGTTTACCTTGTCTTCTAGAGTTTTAGCCTTAGCCATGATTAGGTCAGTTGGTTGGTCATCACCTCAGTGCTGATGGGAACCAGAATGCAGAGCCAGCTGGGATTTGTCAGCTTGACATGGCTAGAGCATGGAATCCATGCTGCTGAGTAGGCGGTGGGTGCAGGCGTTCTTCCCATCATGCTTGGAAGAAGATTGCGTTATGAGGTGCTGAGCTCATCCGTGGGACACTCCATTGATGAATGGAGTAGGAGGAGGTGGGGCTTTCCTGAAGGAGAGGGGTCCTTGGGGCATTTACAGGGTACATCTCTGTCTCTGGCTCTCCTTGCTTTCTTTCTTCTTTAGCTACCATGAAGTGAACAGTTTTTCTCTGCCAAGCCCTTCTGCTATGCTGTTTCTGTCTAGGCGAGATCCAGCCACTGACTGAAACCTTTGAAACTCTGAGCCAACATAAGCCTTTTCTCCTTTTAGTTGTGTATATTATATACCTGGTCCCAGTGAACAGAAAACTGACTAGCGGGAGTAGAAAGCTTATTTAAAGAAACAATAACTTCAAAATTCCTACAGCTGGAGAGGAAAATGGAGAGATTCAAGAAGCTCAGAGGGTCCCAGATATAATGTTGAACCATAAGATATACAGACCAAGAATACTAAATTCAAATTATCCAGAGTCAAAGGCAAGAAAATGTAAAAGTAACAAGGAAAAGATGACCCATAACAAACAAGAGACCCTCCATAAGACAATCAGTGGATTTCTGAGCAGAAACCAAACCTGGTAGTCAAAAATGCCGTCCTCCAGAAATGATGGAGAAATAAAATCTCTTGCAAACATACAATGAAGTTCACCATACTAGACCTGACCAAAAAGAGGCCTTCAGGTTGAAAAGAGAGGACGCTGAAAAGCAACATGAAAGTATAATATTAATTTGTAAAGGTAAAATATACACCAATTCATGAACTTAATTATGTACTGGTGGTATATAAATCTTTTGTATAAATGAAAATATAAAAATATAAACACAGAAGTTTGTTAATGAATACACAAAATAAAAAGAAGTCAAATATGATATTGTGTGTGTGTGTGTAGAAAATGTAGAACTCTGTATCCAATGGAAATTATGCTATCAACCTAAAATTGATTGTTATACATTTTATGTTTTGTGTAAGCATAGTAACCACAAACAAAATAGCTGTGGTAGACAAACACACAAAGGAATCAGAGCATCTTACTAGGAAAATAACACAAAGAAAAACAGCAACAGAGAACTGACTACTGCTATTTTCTAGGATAAATCACATATAAGTCACAAAAAAGTCTTAGCAAACTTAAGAAGATTGGAATTATATCAGGTTTCTTTTCTAACCATAGTAGAATGAAACTAGAAATCAATAAGAAAAGGAAAACTGGAAATTCTCAAATATGTGAATTTCCTCAGATAATTTCTATTCATCCTGAAATAGTAAATAAAAGTGCCCTCCGTTTTCATCCTCCACACCTAGTCTGTATCCTTTTGTAACCCCTCCTTTTCGTGGAGAAGGTTTTGTGTCTCCAACACAGTCTTTATCACAAGGCTATTAAACTATATTATCATTCAGTTTACTTACAATGTAAAATATTTGAAGACAGGAGCTGAGTTGATTAGTTTTGTATTCACCATGCTTCACAATATCAGATGCTAGGATTCAATGACTATTTGCCGAATGAAGGAATCATTCTTATTGTAAAATTCCACACCTCTGTGTAAGAATTATAAATTCATTTTATTTTATTTTTCAAGAAAAATTCTACTATTATCCCAAACTCAATATGAGGCCCTAGTAGTTTACTTAAATATGTGAATTAAGCAAGAATAAATAGTACTGGGTCATTGTTGAATTGGAGAGTCCCTTTCACATTGAAATTTTTAAATTTTTGGTTTTTAAAAAAATTTAGTTTATTGGTACATAATGATCATATTCATCACAGGGAACTTGTAGCTGTATATGATACAGTTTGATTCCTCTTTTTTTCCCCAATCCTTTATCACCCTTTCAACTCCTCTTCCTCTCCCTATTTACAAAGATTTGTTCCCACTTTACCCTTTTTCAAATACTTTTTTCCTTTTCCTTTCCTTCCTTTCCCTCTTCCCCCACCCTATTTCCTCTTTCCTTTTGAATGATTTCTTCCTGTTTCACAATATCTTTTGTACAGTTTGGTCCTTATTTACTATTTCAATTTCTCACTCTAGGGAGACAAATAATTACATTAAAAATCCCCACATATAGTCTAAAAATTATCACCTGAGCCACTTTTATGTGTACAGTCTAGTGGTGTTAAGTATATTCACATTTGTGTGCAACAGCTACCTTGGGCTTTTCATTTTGCAAAACTGAAATGGTATACTTGTTAAACAAGTTGCCCTTGGCAACCATAGTCTACTTTCTGTGAGTCTGACTACTTTAAATATTTCCTATCAGTAGAATCACAGTATTTACCTTATGATAGCTAGGTTAATTCATTTGTTATAATGTCCTTATGCTTATCCAGTATGTAGCATGTGACAGGATTTCATTCTTTTCAGAGGCTGGACAATAGTCCCTTATGCGTATATAACAAATTGTTATTATCACTCACATGTGGATGGGCATTTGGGCTGCTTCCACCTCTTTGTTACTGTGACTAATGCTGTAATGAACATGGTGTGTGCACATATCTCTTTGAGATCCTGTTTTGAATTCTTTTGAGGAAATAAGTGCTTTTTTAAAACTCTCTGCAGGCCAAATAAAATATAACCTCTAGCCAGAGTCAGACTGTAAGCTGCCAATTTGCAATCCCTATGTTTTTTGTTTATTTTTATAATGGGGACAATGGGACAAAGAAGAGAAAACTCTGAAGTCAGTCTAGTAGCTGAGAAGGTTCTATCTAAACACAAATGTATAAAAGTAGCTTATTCCAGGCAAAATGAGGTGTACTAAGAAGGAAGTATGGGACAAGACAGGTGCTTGGAGATATCTGAATTTGGGCTGGGAGGCACCGTGGGATGACAGGAAGGATGGTACTGTTAGTAGTTTGCAAGATAAATATCACTGAGATAAAATGTTTGAACTTGGAGGATGTCATTCATTTATACTACAAGGTTAAAGGGGTTTTGAAGGGCAGTAAAGATTCTCAAGCCAGCCATCAAAGCTCCCAAAGAGCACAGAAGAGAGAAGAGTAGACTCAAATTACAGCAGCAGGTGACTGTGGATGACACTATCAGCTAAAGGAGTTTCACGTGGCATGAGCCAATCATGTGCATTTGGAAGTGGAGAGAGAGGCTACTATGCTCTCTAGAGAGTGGTGCTCTGGGAAGAACATTCCTAGCCAGGGCAGAGCCCTGATGAATTGAGCCTTATCTGATGTTGTCCAGCAGAGACAGCACAAAGACACAGTGGATGTAGGAGATAGAGCAAAGGACATAGGACAGAAGTACATCAGTCTGCCTTGATGGAGGAAGGGAAC
Source organism: Dinomys branickii (assembly GCA_004027595.1). Taxonomy (NCBI): domain Eukaryota; kingdom Metazoa; phylum Chordata; class Mammalia; order Rodentia; family Dinomyidae; genus Dinomys; species Dinomys branickii. The sequence goes on from PVLD010030068.1 coordinate 8,503, forward strand.
AGGGACCAGCAGGGAGAAAAGATCGAGTGAGAAATGGATGGTGTATGGATGGCACGTGATGGGTGGAATATGCAGTAAGTGTCCCTCTGGGGCAAGATGTCCCTCCCACCCATATAGGATTCAGATACCCAGACTGATGCTTCCGTACATGCAGAGGACGATGTGGTGGAGTCACTACTAACACAAAGGCCTTTCTTGGGAGCACAAGAGGGTGGGGCAGGCTTCAAGGAGCTCTGAAAATGCCCTGAGTGTGCAGAGATGGGGGGGCTGGTTGGCGGTTTTAAAATGGTTAGGGGCTGGAGCTTCAGCAAAGGGCCCTTCATGCTGACTGAAGCTTGCATGGCTTGAACTTTTCCATCAGTGCCAAAGGAAGGAGCACCTGGGGTTTCATATCAGTGTGTTTAGAGGTGGGGCACGTGGAATAGGACTGCAGAGCTTGAAAGCTCCCAGTCATCAGACATCAAAATTTTGTCTGTCTTTACTGTAAATGAGTGATAGTGCATTGAAGACCCTGAACTTCAAGGGAATTAAAAGCACACAGGCTACCCAGAGGATAGTCTCATAATTCCTTAGAGAAAGTAACTAGGGATTTTTGAGGTCAAGATTCTAGCCTATACAAGATTTAGAGGTTTGTAATTTTCCATATTTCTCATTAATAAAATATCCTGTTTCCTATTAAGGTTGTCAAAAATTCACATATCAAGAAAGGCCAATGATGTCATCTGGGACATGTGTGTGCATTTATTTGTGAACACTTTGTGCGTGGTGTGTGTAGCGACCTCTACATTTTTTGGTGTCACCCTCTAGTATAGCAGCTGGAAGGCTAAACACCTCATTTCCCTGATTCTCCTGGGTGAATTTATTACATTAAATTTGCTTTAAACATAGAAAGTAATGGCCCTGAATCAAGGCCAGCAGTTTTCTGAAGCTGTTGGTTTCAAGCAGGAGCCTAAAGTGGTATATTTCTAAGGTCTGTTGGCCATTTCAGAACTTTAGAAATGTAATGGTCAATTCATTAGAAAGAAACAAATAACTAAATAAATTTTACGAGAGGACTTCAAGATGGCGACCGGGTAGACAGCGGAGAGAGAACCTCCTGAGGAATGCCACTCAGACAAAGGAATATAGGAATATAGCAACATGTGAAGGACAGAAGGGAAAGAGGTGTGTATCCTGAACTAAGGAAGGATCTGAAATGGGAATTGAAGCCCTCGGAAAGACTAAGCAAAACCTCTTCTGGAGGAAAGGATCAGAGATCCACCATGGCGCAGTCAGAGGGAGAGGAGAGGGTGGAAGTCACCGCTCCAAACACACCCTTGGCTCCCGCCCTCGTTTGGGCATTCGCAGCTTCAGCTTCCGAGACCCACGCTCATGGAAGCCTCCTGACTTGGCCAGGGGAGAGCGGAGTTCTGAGAGCTGGTCCAGGGCTGGAGAGGCTGGAGGGTGCAGCCAGGAGAGGAGGTGGTGGTGGTCGGGTGCAGTTGTCCAACCCAGTATGAGGATGAGAAATTACGACAGCCACTGGGGCAGAGTCCCCACCCTGCAGCAACCTTCCTAATCAGCGCTTGGAGAGAATCAATGCAGCTAGTACACAGCCCACCACGCCCGGCTCTGTGCCTGCCTCGAGGCAGTGGCCCCCTGCCTCTCTGCCGGGTGAGCCGCTACCGGTGGAGAGCAGCGGGGAACCTCAGTGGCGAGCTGCGGCAGCTCCCAGGGAGCGGACAGGGGCTCCAGCACCGCAACGGGAGGGAGATGCAGATGGAGGTGGATCGCGTGGCTCCACGCCCTTCTCACTCCAACATCAGGCAGGAAGCATGAGCTGGGTTGCCGGGACTCAGCTCCCACCCTGAACTCTCTCTGGGAGCACACTGAGTCTTGGCGGCTTGAGCAAGCACCGCCTGTTCCTGGCAACAATGGGACGAATCCACGGTCTTTGGGACTCACCCCAGACTATTGGTGTGAGCACCAAGAGGGTCTCCTTACAGCTTGCACATGTGAGCCTTGCATGAACCCATAGCAACAAATTAGATGAAGGGCAGCAGACTGGGAGTCTGAAAAACAACGACATGCTCTGTACAGTGGACCTGAGAAAATCCTCCAACTCTATTCTAGAACTAATCTTTAAACTCAGTTCATACCCTGAAATAACACAAGTGAGAATGGGCCAGGGAGATTTCAAGCCCTTATACCAAGCATCGTAAGTTCGTCCAATGCCCAGCTGCAAGGGGTGGGGAACGGTAATACTGGAGATCAGGAGGAGGGAGGAGGAGAAGAAAGGGCCTCTGGCATCGAGGCAACGGGACAGAGCCAAACGGGTCACCGAGGGTGCCCCAATGGGGGTGTGTGCCCCACAGCTGCTCTGCTATAGGCCCCGCGGCTGCTCCTCTGTGGGCCCCATGGCTGCTCTGCTGTGGGCCCCGCTGGGGGTGCCCCACAGACTGGACCCACCCCCACCCATAGCACGGCATTCAAACACAGGGGCTATTTTATATTTCTGATGAGGATAAGCTCTGTGAAATTACAGTCTGTTCTTCCTATTCATCTTTAAGAATATTTTAAACAAACATCATCTTTAACTCACTTCACTGAAATTGTTCTCACCGAGATTACCAAAAAACTTTGCATTTACTGGTGCTGTCAGATACTCTTAAGAACTTAGTTAGCTGTTTAAACTTTTTATTTTTGGAGCTGCTGAGCCTGTTACCCACTCCTTTTTTCTTCTAATTCTTTTTCCTGATAGCTTCATTCCCATGGGTTCTCTGGGGTGTCCTCATGTCTGACTACACCTTTTCTGTCTCCTTGTAGCTTCTCACATTGTCTGTCAATGTTCATCTTCCGTAGAGTTCTGTGTTTGGTTTTCATGGTAGGTAATGTGTTGTTTTAGCTCATTCAGGATGCATTTCAGTTCAGCTTTCTCTTAACGTGTGCAATACAGGAAGCTCAAATGACAAAAACCAAAATGAAAGAAAGCAAAAACACTTTTAAATGCTGGAAAGTTCTGGATATAATTTGATTTCTATTAATCTATCTATATCTATCTATCTATCTATCTATCCATCTATCTATATAGTGTGTGTATGTGTGTGTGTGTGTGTGTGTGCGTGTGTGTGTATGTCATGCTTAGTAGTTTTGGAGCTAATTAGAGGAGTTAAAGCAAGAGTTCTTTTTCCCCCTTTTTTTTTGCTTTTGGGGATGCTGATGAATATGATAGTTTGGAGTAGGTAGCTGTAATTATAGTAGTTTCTAATGAGGCAATTTCCTGATTTTGTGGATCCCTGATAATTTTAGAGGCAGCAGCCCCTTTAGTGGCCCAGTTCTGCAGTGTGGCTCTGGGATTTGTTTCATGAAGCCTAGAACAGAGTCATTTTTATTAGCCTTCTCTGTATTTCACTTAATATTCTGCAATAAATCCCTTTTCTCTGAATCTGAGTACAGAAGATTCTGCTGTTTGTATGTGAATACTGATCACTACGGTATTGCCTGGAGTTTCCTGTTTACGTTTAAAATTCAGTGGGCCATTCATATGCAATATCATCCTGTACTACAGAGATGGCTCCTGATTTTGTATCTTCAGATGAGGCAACTCTATTAAGCATCTATGTGTATACTGGACACTTCTATCCAGATGTGAAGTGAAACCTCATATTCAGTGTATCTAAAACTGAACCAGTCTTTCCTTTTAACACTTTCCTTGTTTCCTATCTAGAAATATAACCTAGATATTTTGGCATCACCTTTCACTCCTTTCTTGACCTTGTTCTCAACTTCCTGACAGTACTAAGACCTTTTCATACTAATTTCCAATTTGCCTTATACCCTCCCCCTCCCCGCTGCTAGTACCTTACTTAGTTGTTATCTGGGTTATTATAATAGCCTTTCTTTTCCCCTTTTACACATCTGTCTTCTTTTGTTGTAATTCAAAAATATATATTGAAGGTGATTATATTCTCTGCTTGTTTTTATATTTTGACATGTCGGAAACTGAGATACCTCTTTTTTTTTTTTTTTTTTTCGGTACTGGGGATCGAACTCAGGACCCTGCACTTGCTAGGCAAGCGCTTATTTCACTGAGCTATATCCCCAGCCCTGAGATACATCTTATGATTGATGGTGACCTCCACTTCCTGTCAGTTTGCAAGCTATTCTAACACAGTGAATATTACCTGTTTGCAGTAACTTGGTTGTGATTTAGGGTGAGTCAAGCAGATAACTGCAACTTGTTGATATTTTAGTCAGCCACCATTAAAGGACCATTTGAAGAAGAAATATGAGTCCTGATTGTCGTATGGTAAATTTTTATTAAGACCCTGTGGTAAAATTTGAAAGCATCAAAAGCTGTAGAGTAAGTGCCAGCAGCTTTGGCAGAAAACTTCACAGACAGTGTTAGAGCACTCTTAATATATGCTACCTATCATGAATACTCTGCACGTTGTATAAATCAATATCAGTTCCATTTAAGGTCGAGAGTGGGTGAGATGGGGAGGAGATGGAATTTCAAAGTGAGCAAAGAAAACTTCTCTCAGACATAGTAAGTCTGTCCATACCCCAAGCATTCTTAAGACCTAGATTTTGAGTTGACATTGGCTTATATTTATATACAAAAATACAAAAATTTAAGAATGACCTCAAGTGTTCAGAAATGTAAGATGTCTCCAAATAGCTGAACATAAGCTTGTTTTGAGAGTTTTTAAGAATGGTTCAGTTTTCTTCATCTCTAGTAGAAGAAGTGGCAACTCAGCTACTTGAGTTGTAATATTTGAAAAATGATAATCAAATGATACATATTGTGCCTTACACAACAGAAGCAGACGGTGTTAAATATTTTCAAGTGGTGCAAAAGTATTTACTCACAACTGCCAACAGGCATATGTAGTAATTTCCCCTGCCTTTGCTCTGCTCAGACATCATAGTTAGAATGCTATAAACTTCATAACTCATTATGAATCTGAGCACATTGCAGCATAAGAAAAAGAAGTGCTACTTTCCTGACCATAAGAAGAGGAGCTTTGAAAGAGTAATTCTTTTAAGCATTTGCTTATCTTTTTTCATCTTCTACTCCGTTCTGCACCCATCCCCCACACGTGACTATTAACTAAGTCAGAGTGAATGTTCCTATCACTTCCTGCTCAGCTGAATCAACACTTCCGGAAGCTGTGACTAATAAAAGCCACAGCTTATGGTTATAGTTGGCTTTTAAAAATCTTGGTTAGCTGTGAGAGCATAATTATAAGAAGCCATACATACAGTATGAGTAAGCTGATTCAAACTATGTCTATAAATTACACAGGGGGAGAGGAGTACAACAACAAGCCAGACTTCATTAATGATTGTTATTTGGCTTTCAAAAAAGAATGTATTGGCTGATTACATAGATATTTTGAAATCATGATAGTATAAGCAAAGACTTCTATTTATAGAATCCTTAATAGTCCTTTGCTTTCTTAGTCATGGTTCAAAATACTAGGACATATGGAAAAAGAAATATATAATCTCCTAACGGTAGACTATCAGATATTATGACTTTGAATATTATTTTGTTGGCTAATTACCATGGAGATCAGTTAATCTCCAGGAAAAAGAGTACTTCATAACTCCAAAATCATATGAGTCTCCTCCAGTAGTGTCACTGTGTATAAGGGATTGAATTATGAGTAAACTTTTAATTTTTCCCAGAAAGAGTTTCCATCAAGAGAAAGCAAATTGTTTATTACTTTGGGTGCCCACCATGGATGACAGCTGTGCCCATAAGATTCACTTTTCTTGACTAAGTTCCCAGCCCTTTCCAGTAGGAGAGCAAGCTTACTGATAGACCATGAGTCTAGCAGAGGTGATAGGCAGGTTTAAAGAATTCCTGTATCTTCTGATCATAGCCCAGTGTTCTTGAAAATATAGTATTAAATATCATTTTCAGTTCCCCATATTTCCTTCTGTTCTTACCTCTCTTCTTCTCTTGCTTTGTCCTGAATGCTCAAACCTCCCCCCTCAGAAAAACCCTTTACTGATGTCCTCATTGCCAAATATTGCTTTCTGTCCTCATGTTTCTTGAAGTTTTTAAAGCAATACATATATATAGCTGACAACTTCTTTCTTAGATGTCACTATCTATTTTCCTTCTGATGCTTCAGTTTTCTTAGTTTTTGCCTTTCATTTTTTTTGATCTATTACTATTGGCTTCTTCTTGACAACATTTACTCTGCTGTAGCTTCTATCATATTAAAGGGAAATTATTTTCCCCAGATTTATAATCTCTAGGTTTTTCCTACTTCATTGTCAATCTCTATCAAAGAATAGAAAGTATTCTCTGTACCTCTTCATTGCTTATATACTTTGAAGCATTCTATCTACCCTAATATCTTCTCAATCTAGTGAAACAGCTTCTACAAAATCATTAAGGACTTTCTAACACTTTAAAATCCTTCACTATTTAAATTATCTTCCAGCACTTGGCCACATGGATCATTTCATTCATTAAACTCATTGCTTTAGATCGTATGGCACTGATATTTTTTGGTTCTCTTGCGTTTCTGCACATTCTTTGTCAGCTTTCTCGTTGATTTTGATCCCTTAAACATTGGTATTTCCCATCATCGTGATCCTTTTCTCCTCCCACCTGAAAGTAATCCTAGATTAATTTCACCCTTTTTGTGGCTTTATCCACACTCCATGTGCTAGTGAATAGTATGTTGTCTGCAGCAATCAACATCTTATATTTTTGCTTTTTGCTATCATGTTGCATTTGACTTTTGGCCTTGTGCTAAGTTTGGGGCACTGCTCTGGGAGAGTTGTGGATATGTCCCACATAGAAATCCTCTTGATATAATACTGGCCCCAGGGAAGTGTCTCACTCAAAGGTCAGAGAATTTTACATTTATCTCCTCTCTCTACTCCCAGGACTCCTTTCCTCACTTTGCCAAGTATAACTCTGTTGTCTCTCTAGACTAAACTTTGAAAACTAAATCTTTTTAACTCTTTTCCAGAACAAGGGACTGTCAGACACCCAGGTCCCACTGCTTGGTTCCTGAAGTATACAAAGAAACATATCTAATTGGATGTTCTACCACCACTTTTGGCAGAACATGCTCAAAAAGTTGGTAACATTATCACCAGTTTCCAGGCCAGAATCTGGGGGCCATCTTGTAGTCTGTGCTCACCTCTCTTGTTCAGCTAGTGCTATCAAGTCTGTTGTCCAAATGTCCCGTATGACCACCTTTTCTGCATGTGCTTGGTGTCATTGCTTCTTGTCAAGCCCATCACATGCTTCTTCCTTTGAAGAAGGACTGAGTCCCAGTCATAATAACTTCTTCCTCCAGTTTGTCTTCTCCACTGTTCGAGAAGGATCATTTGCTACAGGTCAGGTTATATTTATTTTTTCCTTTAAAAAACCACTTGATTTCCTATATTTTTATGAGCAGTTCAACCTTCATAGTATGGTGTGCAACCCACTCAGGCCATTCTCCAATTTGTGCTCTTTCTTGCCCCTTCCGCTGCCATCCCTTATTCCTATCATGTGCATTATTATTTCTAGCTTCTGTACTGGTATGTGTTAGTGTCTGTCTGTAATACCTCTTCCTGTTTGTCTTTCCCCACTGTTGCTTTATCAACATCTACTTATCAGGAAAAGGCAAATTAAAACCATAAACAAGACACTAAAGCTACCACCCATGTGGCCAGTGGGGTCCTGAGAGGGGGTGATGGGAGATTAAGAAAAAACAAGACATAATAAAAGGAAAGCTGGGACCGGGTGGGATGCTACTTCTTTGATGGAGATACAGCAACATCCCAGCAGGGTCTGTGTGTTTATTTATACAAAGTAAAAAGGGAGGAAGCACATGATGCAGCTGAAAGTGCAAGGTCTCAGTGTTTTGCTGAGAACACTGAAAGTGAAACATTCTCAGAACTATCTGTGCTGTAGTTAACAGGGAAGAACACCAAGGCCAGCACCTGCCTATATGCAAACGAGCTGGAAGTCAACTTGTTTATACAATCTGCCTCTGGCATTTTATGTTTCTGGGACTGCTTTGCTGTAGTCCCCAGAGGTTTGCCAACCTCTGGCTTAGCTGTGGCTCAGGTGCTCCACACACACCATGAGCTATCTGCCATAATGGCTGAAATTAAGACTTAAAATAGCAAGTGTTGGCAAGGACATAGAACAGATAGAACTACTATGTATTCCAGGGAAGAGAAAAGGTAGCTGAAACCATTTAGAAAACTGTTATTTATTTAAAACTAAGTATATTTTAAGTCATTTAAAAATCAATGCTTGTGAGCTTCACAGAGCTCAGAACCTACAGAACAGGGTATGTGGTATGAGCTGTTTGTGGAAACAGGATTCGGCACTAGGCCACATGGAGAGCAAGATGGGGAGTACAAGTCAAGACCTTTCGGGGGCTGGGGGTATAGCTCAGTGGCATAAGCGCTTGCCTGGCAAGCGCAAGGTCCTGAGTTCGATCCCTGGTACCGGAAAATAAAAAAAAGACCTTTCATGCACACAGATGGTGGAGGGGGAGGAGTCCACCAAAGAGAAGGGCATATGCAGAGCAGTCTGTGGAGAAGCCACACCCCATGTCTGTTTCCCTGGTGTCTTTTTTTTTTTAATTTTATTTTAAAGACAAAAGAATGGAGACATATGAACCAGAAAAGCCATAAACAATACAGAAAATACAAAGTTATACAGAATATAGTAGGGAATTAGAACTGGATGTTGTATTACATAGTTATCTTCACATTAGTTAACACAAAAACATTAAAAGAAATACCAAATTATAGATAAGATAGTAGGGAATTTGCACTGG
>PVLD010030069.1:0-17292 GCA_004027595.1 Dinomys branickii
TACTGGGGTGAGATGAAATCTCGATGTTGTTTTTATTTGCATTTCTCGAATGACTAAGGATGTGGAACATTTTCTCATGTATTTATTTGCCATTTGTATTTCTTTGTCTGAGAATTGTGTATTCATCTCAGATGCCCATTTCTGGATTGGGTCTTTGAATTTGGACAGATACATGTTTTTTAATTCTTTGTATGTTCTGAGATGGTGGATTTCTTAACTATTGCTATTTTCATGGCTCAGTTTGAAGTAGGAGGGAAGAAATAAAAACAGGTACAAAAGACACAACATACCAGAGTTCTAAACTATGCCATTTCTTCCTTCAATGTGTTTTCTCCTTTATTATTTTAACATTTTGAGTCTGATCCCTGTTCAGCTCTGCACATGGCTAGTGAGCCATCATCTTGGAGATGATTATCTCTTTGCCTTTATATTTGCATCCTTACCTCAGCACCTTGCCTATGGGTGGCATCATTAGCTGCGGACATAGAATACACAGATTCAGAAGGAAGGATTTCACACTAAGGCAAAAGTCTGAACAAAGGCGCAGTAAATATAACTCACAGTTGTAAAGAGGATGGAAGAGGAGAAAGGCTGGGGCAAGATGAGCCTGGACCCCCACAGATCCTCTCTGTAGGGGCCTCTCCCCTTCACCCGTAAGTCCCCAGTACCCTTCATGCTTTGTCTGGAGCTGAGTCGCACATGGTCCTGGGCTGTCACTTTCACCCTTTCCCTGTGGGTGATTTTTCTACAGTTCTGATGACATTGCTACCAGAAAGTTTTTCCTGACAGTTCAGCAAAGGGAAGTGGAGGGTATCATATTCCTTCAGCAGCACAGAACCCTTCTCTTCTCGCTGCCTCCACCCTACAAATATTTATAGGTATCATTATGCGTCCGCTAGCCATCATTTATCCAAGCAGCAGCGGCACCAGCCTTGCCTCATAAATGAACCACTCCAGCCCCTGTAATCATCTCCCTGTTCCTCTCTGCACTCTCCAGGGGCTGAAAACGTCTTAATCAGGTACCCAGAGCTGCAGACCCCTCTCCATCAGGGTACCGGAGGAACTGCCTACCTATTAAGCAGACAGCATATGCTAAAAAGACAGCGTGGCCTTGTGGATGGTGTCGTGGAGTTGAAGCTCGTGTCTCACATGCGGCCACTTTTCCCCATGCAGAATCATCTTGTGCCATTGCCACCAGTGTGTCCCTTCTCGTCCCACTACCTGAGGCCAGAGAAGGACAGGAAGTAGGTAGGGCTGCTCGCTGCCTCTCCACATCCCCATCTCAGTTTTATCTTCTAAATACTCTTCCCCCTTTCTGGGCTCCTGCTGTTGTCTGCAGCGGTCTTCGTTCTGCCTTTCTAGCTCAAAGCCCAGATTTTTTCTCCTCTCTGCTTCTCTATCAAAGCAATGATTTGGCCTTAAGACTGAGCAAACCTGTATTTAAACCCTAGCGCCATGACATTGACCTGTGGATGACTTTGAGTGTTATTTAACTTCTCTGGGTCTCAGTTATCCTACCTGGAAAATGGGGATAAGGTTTATATCCAACTCACAGAATACGAGAATTAAATGAAAGAATATATTAATAGCACTCAATTAATTATAGTTGCTATTACGGTTCTCTTCCTCCCCCTTTATTCCTTTTTCTTGTTTCTCCTTCTTTGCCTGCCATTTATATGTGAAGTGAATATTTAGACCAGTGATTCACAAGCCAAAGAGGAAGAAACATATTTGCTTCATTACTTAGACCTGCTAGCACAAAATTGTCTTTAAGGGAGACTTTATTCCTTTCTGGCGCATGTGGAGATGCTCTGCGGGGATGCAGAATTTCATGAGGAAACCCTGGTTGGCTTTATTATTTATTCATTTTCATGATCATTGCTAAAAGGAACCAGGAAGAAGAAAGGTAACTGACACGAAAAATTAAGTTGCATTCTTTTTGAAGCAGCCATGGTGCCACCTAAGAAAATTAAGTCAGAAAAGGATAATATTTGACAGTATTAGAGAACATTTAAATGCATGAATTGATAAAGATTATGCGAGGAGTCTTTCTGAATATGTATTGATCAGAGTTCAAGTAGAGGAACACTCTCCACCAGGTAGTTCAATAGTGGGAATTTCTTTTGGACTATTGCTTAATGCTGTTAATCAAACTGCAGAGCCACCTGCTAGGGATAATAGCAAGATTCTTCTACACCTCGAACTGGAGAGATGAAAGGAAAAGGTGGTGTGACCAGAGTTTAAGGACCAAAATGCCTGCGAGCCATTGGAACTGCACTGAGAGCTTCTACCAAGCAGAAGAGGCAGCAGTACTGAAAGAGAGGGGGGGGGCATGTCTACACTTGTTCCGTTTTCCTCCTCTACTATTTCTCCATGACTGAATTAGCCATAAACTAGTAGGAAAAAGAAAGTGAACCCGGCTCAGTAACACAGAGCAGAGAAAGGGAAGGAATAGGAATGGTTCTGAGCTCTAACAGGTGGGTGATGTGATAGCAGGAATCACCAGCAAAGTGTATATAATTACAGTCAGTTGGATGTCCAATGAGTTTATCCTGGTAGCTAAAAGTCTCTCTCTCTCTCTCTCTCTTTCTCTCTCCCTCTAGCTCTAACTCCATACTTATTTTCCTTTCACAGGTTGAAGGAAAGGTGTTCTCCCTAAGAAAAACCAAGCCATGCTTACTAGCCAGAGTCCAAACAGGGAACACAAGTCATATCTGTAATTTGAACAGGGAAAAGGTAATACAAAGAACTGGGAAGCAGGTAAAAAGTGGACAGCACATGAAAGGGAGATCCAGGGCCAGTAGTGCTGGCAGCTACAGAAAGTGACCGTTGCTTTGAAGGAAAAAAAAGCCAAAAAGGCCCCTGGAAACTGAGAGGCTGGCACTTGAGGCTGAGGTCAGTCCCTCTGTCCCGAAGTCCTTTGCAGTGTCACCAAGTCCAGACAAGAAATGTTTACTGCAAACAGAGATTGACTGGGGCTGAAATGCAATACATTAGTAATTGGTAGATACGCAAAATCTTTTAAAAAATTAGACTTTATTAAACCAAAAATCTACATACTGCATAATTTACAAACTTAAAATATGAGGTTCGATAGAACCCAGCATGCAGACAGACTTGTACAACTGCAGTGACAATCAAACTTAGATCATTTTTTGCCATACCAAATCTAAACACTTTACCTACCAGCTGTCAACAAGGTCTGTAGCATCTTAATTTGGATTTTCATTGTCTGAGTTTAGGTCTTTCATTTTGTTAGTTAAGCCATCATCTAGAGGTAGAGTCTGAGATGAACACAGATCCATATATTTGACTAGGTAGGATAGTCCATGTGGGCTTTGCGAGCTTCAGCCGGGTGTCATTCATCACATCAAAAGGCTGCTAAATATGGGGGCTATCTTGATTTAACCAACCAGAGAAAATTCCCTAGTCTGTGGGAACAGTGCTCTAGTAGAAAGTTAGGAAATACTTTCCCTTTCCTCTTTACTTATCTGAAATCAGATCCTCGCTTCAAGGTGCTGTTGCAGTCCTATTCTGCCTAGTCTGACATCATCTCTCATGATGCAAAGCTTTGGTATGGTGTTTTTGTTCCTTATGATCCTCTCACCCTTTTCCTCTCTCTGTCTCACTATGTCTCTGCCTCCCTCTCTCTCCCTCTCCCTCTCCCTCTCCTTCCCCCTTTCCCTCTAGTTGCCAAGTTCAGTGGGACTGGCAATCTGTGCTATGTGAATTCAGTGAGCTTGAGAGAGATTTATGCAGACAGGGTGATATTTAAGCCTGAGCCACACCTTGCAGGTGATTTGAATTTTGACAAATAGAAAAGCAGTTCATGCATGTTTCAGTGTGTGTGTGTGTGTGTGTGTGTGTGTGTGTATGTGTGTGTGCGTGTACACACACACATGCGAGTTTGTTGGAATTTGCTCCTAAACAAAAGAAAGCAGAGTTCAAGATGGGGAACATAGGGAACAAACCCAGTAGACTAGCGATCAGCAAGCAGGAAGCCAAAAGGTAACACTCAGTAAAAACTGAATATATGAGAAACATTTGTCCTCTTTTCCTTTTCAAAATAGTGATGCAGGGCCTTTGCATACTGATGCCCTCAGGAGTTCACAAAACACTCTTTTTGATTAGCAATAATCTTCACGCAGGAAATGACTCCCCTCTCCCAGCACCTCAAGAAAATGCTGATTCTCTTTGTGCTGTTTGTCCTTGTTGAACAAGTGTGAGAGACGGGAGATCTATCTGGGCACCTCTTCACCATCTTTTCAGAGTTGCATTGTCCCCAGCATAATGCAATCTCTCCCCTTCCCCTTCGTCTGTTCCGGTTCTTCATTTTGGGAGTGGAAGCTGCCTGCACTTAGCTGGACACACCGTCCCTGGCTAATGGACCTCAGCATCGGGGCCTGCTTCTTTGTACTCAGTCCGCATTGTAGTCTTTACTTGTCTGCGATCGGTTATACCGAAATGTACTTTCCTCAGTGGTGTTCATTATCTTTCCTATTTTGGTTTTTGCTCAGAAATATTCTCTGGAAAAGTAGATTGCAGTAATTGCCCCAGGAACTATGTTCCGGCACCCAACGTCACTATAACTTAGGGACACAGTGTATTTAAAAATAAAATTTAAAAACCTTGAAGCCACTTTAGACATTCCCTCTCGCATTTAACTCCACAGCTCCCACTGTGAAATGAATTGAATTCTTTCTCTTGAATCTCCCTCCTTTCTTACCTCTCAAAATATTTCCAGAGTATGCACTACGTGGCATTTACCCAGGAATCAAGGCTAACTAAATAGGGAAAAGCAAGGATTATTACTCATTAAATATCCAGCTGTTATCTAGGGACTTTATATAACTGACTTAATTTTTATAATTGGACCAAAATATTTTCCATTTGACAGATGAAGCTCCGACAGTGCGATTGGCTTGCACTCACAGAACTCTGCAAGGCTGACATAGGTGCAAATCCACGTCCTCTAGGGTGTCACGCTCTCCTTGGCGGTCACAGCCCACACAGGGACATCACATATCTCGGGTCAGCACAAGAAGAGCTAGGGAGCGGCGCTGCGGGAGAGCTTGGAGGAAGGAGAGAAACATGGCTCGCTGGCTGCTCTTCTCTGTGTTCTGAACGTCCCTTTGGGAAAAAAACGACGAGAAGTTTGTACAGTAGGGCAAGATGGCTCATAAAAATTTTCAGTTATCATTTAGAGCAAGGATAGGTCCTCTTCCTTTATTTTTAGAGGGTCCGACAGGAAAAGTACACCTGTGGAGGAAGATCGATGCTGATTTAGAATCGGGGAGCTCACGGACAGAATCCGTTCAGTGACCGAATGGATGAGCAGGCGAGGAGCTTCCAGCGCCGGCCTCGGGAGTGCTGGGCAGAGCGCAGTGGGCCCTGTACTTCTCGCTCTCGTTCTGCGATAAACCACTTTTCAGGCTTCTTTCTTGGTCACCCAATGAGCGGCAATCACTTCTTTTAGTGATCATTTATTTCTTTTAGCTTTCGGTTGAAACCGAGTGAGTGGAAACCCTAGGAACCTCAATTCTATCCTAGAGAGATTTTGTACGGCCTCGTTTAAGGAAATCAATACAATAGCGTGCGTTCTCAGTAGAGCAAACATGCGAGGAAAGAGCCCCTGACCTAGCATGTGTTAAACGAGTTGGGAGTGTGTTTCTCGTCGTCTCTATGTCAGGGTGGACGAAGAAATTACATAGAGTATAAACTACTGTAAACACTGCAAATGTGTGGACCCTGAGGTGACAGCCGGGTCATATCAGCTATTAAAAAAGAAATTATTTCTCAAATAACCCCAAACACTTTGAAATTTGATACTGAATTTTTAAAAATTAACAATATCTTGCACTGTTGTCTCCACTTGTATCTAATTCAATTATTAGTTTGAAAATGCTACATTGTGTTACCCACTCTAAACCTTAATTCTGTCAGACCAAACCGCAGAACAATAAAACATTAAAGGAAGATTCTAGAGAGATATTTTTTCCTATCGCTGCTCAGGCAATTCTCTTTTTATTAATTCTATCGGCTTTTGGTCAATTCTGACAGAAATAAATTTAACCCAATTAGTTTAAAAGGCTAAAACATGTGTTCATATATTCCTTAAATTAACCTACCGCTCTTCATAGATTCCTTTCAACTCCATTTTCTGGGGAGTAGTCAAGGATTTATTCAAAATCATGCAATGCCTAAAATAATCATTATTCCCTCTGTTATAGTGGGTTTTATATCCGGGCCCTTTCACTTCCAGGCGTGTCTGTCAAAGGGACCATTTTTCAGGCTCACAGTTCCCAAGACTCTGTCACTTCCTTACTTACAGAGGCCCAAAATGGAAACTATTTTTCTTTTCATTATGAGCTGTCAGTTTTTCATCTTGGCACCGCAATGATAGACTTTCATTCATCTTCTATATTACCTTTGCTGAAACCTCTGACATAGACTGACACAATGCAAAATGCAGGAGATCTTGGAGCATACGTTGGCAATTTTGAGGGAAGGCAGCAGCTTGTCTTGCTCCGTTATTTTAAATATATATTGAAAATGCCGAGATTTTGATGTGGTAGACTAGAAATGCTAATGTGCCACGCTGTTTTTGCCCGTCTGCTCCCTCGCCCCAAATCAAAGCAAAGGCTTGGCAGAGGGCAGCAGAATCACCCAGCCTTTACCTGAGTGAAGGGCAAGAGTAACATCTTTGCTCAAAATCTATGAGGGAAAGAGGCAGAAAGGGCAAAGAAGGTTATATTTTCTCAATTTCTTCTGAGCATGTTGAAGAGAGCAGTGAATTCCTCTGTGTATTTGAGCTTCTCCAGGGCCAAAATAAGTCCCCAGGCAAATCCACCTCATCCTATAAGCCCACAGCTTGAGTAGAAATGCAATGCCATTTTACAAGCCAACATCAGTGTCCAGACACATTTCTGTGGCGCAGTTCTCAGTGTGCCTGGTCTAGGGACATTCCTCATGACAGTGGAGACCACAGGACAGAATAAGAAACAATAGATACCATTTACTTACACTGCTTTCTAACCTTGTCAAGTTTCTGCTTATTTATAAATAGAAATATCCAGTGTATCAACAATTTTTGTCTTGCTTGGATTGTGAAGGCTGTCAAAGAGAAAACATCATGCATCTTTGATGTTCACATTTCTAACTGGGCTAGGACACTGGGCCAGCTATAAAAGAAGTTGTGAAAAAGATAAAGTTTGATATTCACTGCTATACTTTCAATTAAATCCTAGATACTTATTGGATCAGAATTTTCATTGTTTAGAACATTTCTGTAGCAAAACAAACAAGGCAGGACCTTTGCCAGAAATGGAAAAATGTTATCATAGCCTATTGTCTACGATGCAGATCTCATACCTGCCCTTAAATTCTAAAATCTGATTCAAGTCCCAGGTATATTAAACTTTATTAAGTGCCATCTCATATGAGAGCTTTACTTTACTTTCTCAAACAGATGTTTTGTCCTATAAGTATATTATAAACTTTTTATGGTTAGGCATTGGGTTTTATTTAGCGTTATGTCCTTAGTGCTTAACATAATTCTTAATAAATGACTGGTGATTGAAAGAATGAATGACAAAAGGTTCTGACCATATTCATCGCCTACTTGTTTCCAATTCTATCCTTGAATATGAGCACTAGGGTAATTTTCACTAGGATTGTACTTTAAAACTAAACCGGAATGCTTTTAAGCTGGGCATGCCCTTTCCCCTTCTTCATGACCTGCAATATTCTCTTTCCGTGTGTTTAGTATCATCTGTCTGACTCAGTTAAGCTTGAAGTTTTGGTCTCTTCCATTCCACTTTGTACCAACTCTCTAACAGTACACATTTCATGGTGTATTTAATCTCTGCTTGTTACTTTTACCTTACACGACTGTTCAGAGCCTGAAAAAGACCAGGGACATTCTCTTATTCCTGTGAAATCATGGTCAATGTAGAGCTCCTCTCAGTTAGCTGCTACTAACCTATGCGTGCAGAACGTAGCCAATTCCATGCCTGAATGGCCAATCATCCTCTCTGTGTTATAGAACCATCAGAAGGGAAGAGAGATAAACAGAAGGAAAAGGAAAAATTCATATAAACCAAATGATATTTTCTAGGCTCACTATGAAAGAGAAAATCTGAGGCCACAGTGAAAGGTATCTGGAGGAGACCTGCTCCTGTAGTATGAGGGTGAGGACGATCAGTCTGGAAAAATGAAAAACAAGCAGAGATGTGACACAGAATGGCAAGTATTGTATATGAAAAAGGGCTGTCCACAACAAACTCAAGTAGCTACCATGAATATACTAAGTGCACACAAGGATGCAGACTCGGTTCGCTCCTAGCACTGAGGTAAAAATTATTTTTCACCCATCCAGGGCAACAGGAGTTCTTCCTCTGACCTTTGGCAATAATTATATCACTGCTTTTATTCTGACAGCAAGTCATATTTCACCACTTTGCATCTCTTTATGTGTTGCTTAAAATGGCTATTTACATCTCTTCCGCCCCTGTGTGTGTGTGTGTGAGCACACATATGTGTGTGTTTCATGTTTTCTCTTTAACAGCAGTCATGTGGAAGGACTATTATATATAGTTTTCATATAGAATGGGGGCCTATTCTACCTGCCTTTGCATTCACTGAATCATTTCTATAGGACACATTTTCTGTTCTAGATAACATATATCTAAAATTTATATTCTCTGTTTCCATATACTATCTTTCCTACCCAGCTTAATATTTCCCACTTACTGAAAAGATTCATCTAGACACCTTCCTATATTTCTGGAAAGGGCAACTCTGTGCTGTATCTGCCTAGTGTCTATTGCTTTGGTGCAAACTTCTCACTAGATGATTAAAGCATGTGTGGTCAATGATCTTTCTGAAATGCTGTTACATAGGTCTTTCACTTAGCAAGTCCCAGTGTGGATGAGGTGCAGTCGAGAAATACAGGAATGTTTATGGATGATTACAGTAAAAGACACATTGTCATTAACCCTCCCCCAAATACTCCCACTTATTGCTTTGGGCACTTTTTTTTTTATTAAATAAAAGAATGAAAACAAATTAACAAACAGACATCCATTTACAGAATAGCACAAGACCAATACAAGCAACACTGAATTACAGAGTAGGTGACAGCAAATTAACCATGGTTGTTATATTACATATTGATATCTTCAAAGTGGTTACTCATGAAAACAAATATAGACATGCAAGATTGATCAAATAATTAATCATTAACTGTTCCTTTCCCAGAAGATCTGAAAACATCATATCACAGTGATTTATGTGCAGCCATGTTTATAGTAGTACAAATTGTAATAGCTAAATTGTGGAAGCAACCCAAATGTCCATCCACTGAGGAATGGATAAAAATATTGTAGCATTTTTATATAATGGAATATTACTCATCTATAAAGAATGATAAACTCAAGGCTTTTATATGTAAATGGTCACAACTAGAGACCATACTCCTATGTGAAATAAATCAGACCTGCATGTGTAAGCAATGTATTGTCTGACTAGTGTAAGGCCCTGAGAGAGTGAATAAAAATTAGGAGGTATGATAGACATTGTGAAACAAAAGGAAACTGTTCAAAAGTAAAGAGCAACTGGGATGAGGGAAAAGAGAAAAGAAAGAAGGGGAAAGTTATGTGTATATGTATATACAGGATAGCTAACATAATTGTACTACTGACTTCTATTGCTTTATTGAAAGGAACAGTTTTTGGCACTTTTTGAAGTAGTCCTGAAATTCCTCTTTTCCGAGAGTCTTTAGTCACACTGTCATGGCTTCCAGTGTCCTGAACTGACTAAAAATTATTTACTTTTTATGGTCATTTTGATTGTGAGGAAGAGTCAGAAGTCACACAGTGTGGTGTCAGCCTTGGTGAATAAGGTAAATGAGGACACACCATGTTTGTACCAGGGAGCCTGACCTTCCATTGGATGATACTTGGCAGAAGCCATGTGTCTCATCACACCTCACCTCATAAAGACACTAACTAAAGTGGATTTCCAGCAAGTGGCAAGGAAAGTGAGATAAGCATGTTTGAGGTGCAGGGAAACGTGCTGAAATGTTTATTTTTAAATTTAACATTCATCATGTACTTTGACTGTACCTTATATTATCATATTGTGTTCTTTAGAAGTCCTAACTTTTGGTACTATTCCACAGAGATAACTTCTTAAAATTTTCAGCTATGTAACTCTAAAGATTTTCATAATTTTTAGTAGTTGTTTTCTTGCAATTTTTTAAACTTTCCTTCTTAAGTTTAGTTTTGGACATTTTATACAGATTAGCCAAAACAAAGCTCTGAGAAAAACAGGTCAGAAGGCTTGCACTATGAGACTTTAAAGCTTCTTATGAAGCATAGTTGATCAAAACATGGTAATATTAAGTAATGGTTGATAAGAAGTTTAATGGAACAGAATATAAATTCTAGAAATAAACTCAGATATGAAAAAGTGATTTTCCATGAAATCACAAAAGCAGTTTACAAGAAAACAGCTATACTTTGTCATCAAAATGATGTTGATACAATTAGAACTCTGTGTGCAAAAGATAAATAAAATTAAAATCATAAAGAAAATAATTTTATCTGTATTTCCTTATATGTAAGTCAATTCAAATGAATTTTATATTTAAATGTATTATCTAAAACTATAAATCTTCAAACAGAAAATACAGTAGAAAAACCTTTGTGACCTTGAATTAGATAGACATTTCATAGATTTTTCATTAAAAGTGTGACCTGGGAAAGAATATTTGATAACTGCCTGCATGACAAAGAACTTGTATCCAGGAAACACAGGAAACTTTCAACACTGAATTATTTAAAAGAAATTAAAATGAGCTAAAGATGTGAATAGTTACTTCATCAAAGAAAATAGCAATGGCCAAGAAGTACATGAAAATATGGGAAATATTTATTAATCATTAGGGAAATGCAAATGAAAACCACAGTGAATTATTGCTAAATACTAGCATAGCTAAAATTAATAAAGAATAATCATACCAAATGTTGGTGAAGAACTTGAGCTCACAAATACTGCAGGTAAGAATGTAAAATGACACAAGCATTTTAGATGCAGTTTTTCAGATTCTAAAGAAGGTAAGCATTTATCTCCTGTATGATCCAGCACTCAACTCCTCACATTTATCTAAAGTAAATAAAAGGTCTGGTCATATGAAATCTTGTAGACAAAAGTTCATAGCAACATTAGTTGTAATAGCCAAATCCTGAGAAGTCAAATGTATTTAAATAGATGAATGGGCAAACAAATTGAGGTAAATGATTGCAAAGGGATATTAATTATTAATAAGGAAGAAAAAATTTTGATGCACAAAACATTGTAAATTTAAAAATCATATATACTGAATACAGGAGGCAGACAAAAATACTGTATAATCGCATTTATTTTTGTGGCACAATCTAGCATGCCCCAACTTTGAATGGCCTATGTTAAATTCCTTGTGCAATGTTAGGGATACACAGTCGGGGCATTTTTATTTGCCTTACAACTGCAAGACAATTTTGCTAGTCACCCAAAAAGAAGTTTGAATGGAATGGATATTTGGAAGTGATGTGATTTTCCCTGGACACAGAAGGTTTTATTTAAATAGCTGTGAGTAGGAAGGGCATATGTCTTAATATAATTAACTTCAAGGACTTGTCCAGAACTACTATGCTTTTGCTTTTAAGAATCCAGCTAACACTTCCCAACAGCAAGGCAAAGTTTTCCAGGTACAGAATTTTGTTTCACCTGAACTCAGAATAGTTTAGGGACAAAGAGCAAGAGATTTCTCCGTGAGATTGTTTTCTTCTTTAATCAATAGTAGTCTTATTTTAGTGTTCTCTGCATCATGACTTTCTGGGAGGAGGATGAGCCAAATCAAACACACAAACATACAAAAAACCCCAAACAAAATCACATACACACACACACACACACACACACACACGCACGCACGCACGCACACACACGCACACACACCCAGGAGGATGTAGCATAGACACATCGCGGGAGGAGCTTGGGAGTTGATGTGGCAGGTGAG
The DNA here is from genome assembly GCA_004027595.1 of Dinomys branickii. Taxonomy (NCBI): domain Eukaryota; kingdom Metazoa; phylum Chordata; class Mammalia; order Rodentia; family Dinomyidae; genus Dinomys; species Dinomys branickii. The sequence continues at coordinate 12,062 of PVLD010030069.1, forward strand.
GAGGGACAGATCTCACCTCAAGACAATGGACCACCTAGTGGTGAGGAGTGCATTTAGTAAACATTTGTCACCTGCAGCACCACCAAGATTTCCCTCAACTTTTGAGCTATGGGCAATCTTCACAGGGCCAAAATTAAGCTCCACGAGAGGCCTAGGACCCTGCTACTTCTGCCTCCTGTAGGGCTCTTCTCCTGGGCCCTCATTACCCTGAGCTTTCCTGGAGGCTGGCTGAGAATGTGTCAGATGCTTATTATTGTGTGAGGCTGTCTTTGTCTGTCTTGGTTACTTTACTCTTGTTGCTGAGACAAAATACCCAACACCCAAAATGAAGAAAGGAAAGGTTTATTTAGCTTACAGTTTGTGGAGGTTTTAGTCTATACTTGGCTGCTGCAGAGGCAGAGTGGCACATGGCAGAGAGAAAACTGTACAAGACAGCAGAGCACAGCAAAAAGCAACCAGCCAAAAGGGAGGAATGGCTGCAAGCAGCCTCCTTTTCTCCCCTACACTGTAAACAGCCTACCCCCACCCAGGGGGCATGTAGCTCTCACACAATCTCCATGCCCTCCTCTTCCACAGGCTCAGGATGTTTACAATGTAAGCACCCCAGCTTCCTCCTGGGTCACTCAGTTAAACCTCTAGATTCCCCAAGTTGACACAATGTATCAACCATAACATTGTCCTACTCTACTCAGACTGCTTTTCTTTCACAGGTTTCCTTTTCTTTCTGCATGACAGTCTGAAGGGTTTCCCCTTCAGATTCTGGCCGGAATCATGGCTGTAACTCTGGCCTCTCTTTTTATCTTTTGCAGGTGTCACTCCCAATAAATCACTGATACTCTTGTCTAATGATCTGCTTCCCTGAAGAAGCAAATGACACATCTGGAAATTAGGAATATATCATTGTTTAAAGGAGTGTAAGATATATAATAAGCGCTGATAAATGGAAAGAAAATGTTACAGAAATGAACAGAACTTTTTCCAAACACAACCCTGTCTATTACTTCTCTCCTTAAAGGTTGCTAGTGTCTTGCCATTGCCCATAGGATCAGTCCAAGCCCTGCTAAGTGCCCTGAGAAACCTCTTTGTATTCCTTAAAAATTCCACAGGCATTTCTGCTATATAAATCAGCTCTTCTACTGACTTCAATGTAGACACAGATTCAAAATTTTAGAACCGTGAGTGTCAAAGTTCATCTTATTTTTTTTCTTATTTCGCTAATGAGAAAAAATTTCAGGGAAACACTGGTCAAAATTCCTCATTCTCATTACACACACACACACACACACACACATGCTCACACATGGAGTATATTTTCAAGAGTCTATGCAAAATGTAGTACAAAAATACTTTATAAGTGCAAATCATTTTTACTTAATGAGCTTCTCTGGACCATTTTAGGTTACTTAAACAAATAATATGTTTTGTATTATTATCTTTGTTTGGTATTATTGTTTAACACATATTTAGTGAGTATTTGCTAGTTCCAAGCCTTATAAAAGGTATTTGCTTTTTAAAGCTTTTGTGTGGTTACTTAGTTTTTAATACATGATATAATTTGTATCTTTTTAAATAATGGATTATTACTGAATTATGTCCTTACTTTTAATATCTCATAGATTTTTATCCTTTCCCAACACTAGATGTTAAATCCCATGAAGTTGGAGACTAACAATTTTTTGATGTACACGGAATGAGCATCTGATAGCCATTTGTTAGTTTATCTGGCAGATTAAGTTTTGTCTTCCAATATTACCAATTAATTATAAAGTAGTAAGAGTTGATTCTTGAAGAGCCAACAATCTATATTAAATCTTAACAATTTACTACCATATTTACCAGATAACAAGGCAGTAGTGAGTTCACATAGAATTGGGATGCAGGAAAGAATTATAATATTAATCAACTTGCACATAAAATTCCACAGCAAATGATGTAGAAGTCTAGTTTCCTAAGTTGTATTCCAAAGGATCTTAGAAGTAAGGAAACATCTGCTCCTTTGAGGTAGAAAGTCATAATTTCCTACTATGATGGAAGTGAACAAATTTCATTTAATTTCTATTTGATATTTCTATTTTAGTTATTAAGGAAAGATAATTTTCAAGTTTCCTATGTAAGGTGCCAGTCTTGACATAATCTGTTGAAAGCAGTGTATGCTTTATATTCCATAAGATGTGTAGAGTCTGGCTAGATTTCCTGGACTCAGAGAGATAGGTTTAACTTAGCTGCTATGCCTCACATTCATTCATATTTCTTTCTACAAATCTAAGCTCATTTATTAGAGTCTGATGAGTTTTAAGTGTTCAGCTCTATTTTTAAATTTAACACATGATTTGGCAGTTTGCAGAAGAATTGACAGACACTTTAAATATATCAATAGAAATACATTATTTTTTAAGGAAGGACTAGATTAATTTGCCTATAGTAAAAGTGTTCTTTCTGTAGTATCAAAAAAACCCACTGAGAGATTAAGGATAATTTATTTGTTTACTGATAGGAGCTAAATAGTTAGGATGCTTCAAATAAAAGAGGTCGGCATCTACACTCCTCATTTTCTGGCTTAGTCAGAATAGAATGAATTTTTAGAGAAGTCATTGTTTGGTAGAAAATATTTTCTTTTCTCTGCCATCTTTTAGTCATTTAGGGCCCACTCACATCTAATTTATGTAGGAAAAGTTACCTGTCTATTCAATTTTAGGTTCTTGTGGTCTTCCCCTTCCTTCCCTTCCTTCCTTCCTATTTTGTTTCTTTGTTTGTTCCTTCCTCCTTTCACCCTGTCTGAACTCTCTGTTGAAGTGGCATGCCCCCCCAAATACTAGGGAAGAATGTGACTATTGCTAGCCTAACTTTGAGGGGAAATAAGTGTTTGAATATTTTGAATTGATTTACTGACTTTACTTTTATTAGTAACCCCTCAAATCTTTTGAGCATCTGTGTTTTACTTTGCCCATGCATTTGCATAACTTTCAGTAAAAACTATTACTTCTGTGGTGTGCATGTGCCTATATATACTTGAAGCACAGGTAAGCAGCTGAGAGCAATTGCTTCCAGATATCTACCAGAGGAAATCACTGTTTGTCAGTAAGCCAGTGACAGATTGAAGCTAATTTCTCAAAAGAAGTAATTAACCCTCAGGAATCTTGGTGATGTATTTTAGGAGAATAAATCTTTTCTCTTCACTCTCTTCATAATGTTTGTCCTGTACAAACATACACAGAAATTCCAAATTCTCCACACATTCTCAGGGTCTTTTTCTGTTTCTAAGCATACTCATTACTTGGAGTCACAAGCCCAACAGGTAAATAAATGAAGATTTTCTAGTAGAAACCAGGTCATCTGTACTTCAAAATAATGAAGAAAAAGTTAGAAATAAAGAAACACAGGTTATATGAAGTTTTTGATGAGGACAACTTGTGAGAACCCAGAGTGAAGACTTATAACACACTTTTTTCTTATATTAAGATATTTCACAAGAGACCACATATAATATTTTCTTTTCAGGATGCTCAGTTTGGAAGAAACTCCTAGGTTAGTAAGAGAAGGTGGAGCAACCACTCCTCCAGCCAAATCAGTTGATTCCCCACAGAATAGCCTCAGATCCTGTTGACTGTAGCCACATCTGAGTGAAGTGAGTAAATATTAACTTACAGTAAGATGATAATGTCAAGCATGCTTTTCTATTTGTAAAAATCAATGAGCACTTTCTTTGGATTACTTTTACTAGCATTTGTTATGTACATGATACCAGCAGGTGAAGCCCTCATTGACAAACATTGTAACCTCTTCAATAAACCTTCCCCACAAAGATGAACAAATGAATAATAAATATAAATATAAATTACTTCACTGCATTTTTCCACTATAAATAAAATTTTTTTTATGATACTGGGGATTAAATCAAGGGCCTTTGTATTGAGCTATTTAGCTATACATAAGAAATGTAGCCATATATAAAATACATAACTATATGTAATATATATATGTATGTATGTATGTATGCATGTATGTATGTATGTATTTTTTGAAGCGGAGTCATCTAAGTCCTTTACTTGTCCAGGATGGGCTTAGCTTTCTATCTTCCTTCTTTGGCCTCCCACAGAGCTGTGATTATGGTGCAAACAAAGTTTTATCATGTTTAGGTAAGTGGGATGAGTCCACCCATAATTTCTAAGATTAAAAAACCGGTCTGTGACACTGATTCTCAAACAGCAGTGGGCATCCGAATCATTTAGAAGGATCACCAAAACAGAGGTTTAGGTAACAGCCTTAGTATTTCTTCAGGGTGCTAAATTTGAAAGAAATTGATCCAGAAAATTTAAAATAAGAGCCAGGAATTTGTTTGTAAGAAGGTCACCGAGACTTCCGGGAAGATGGCGACCGGGTAGGCAGCAGGGAGAGAACCTCCCAGAGGATTACCACCCAAACAGTGAAATATAGCAACATAAAGACAGAAATGAGGACTTCCGGGAAGAAGACGACCAGCCAAGAGAGCAAGTACAGAGGGAAGAACGGCTTCAGCTCCTGAACCCAACAGAGAACGCGCTACTGGGACAAACTGCGCCAAACCGGGCAGCGCTCCGGGATCCCGCTCAGAACCCCACCCCCGCAGCCAGCGCTGCGCGAACTGGAGCAACAGTGACCGGCCGGCGGGATTTCTGAGTCGGGGAAAATATCCATCCAGGGAAAAACATCTGAACGGCACTCCTGTCTGCACGATCGCAGGGTGAGTTAAGTGCGCTCTCTAATCGGTTTTTCCTGAATCGGGAAGAAGCTCAGCCCAGCGAGAGACATCAAAGCAGCTTCAAGGACTGCGGGATCTCCCGGGTGGGAAGACCTACTTAGGCACCAGAACGGGTTTTGTGAGGGGGGAAGGAGCTCCACCCAGGGAGGAACACCTGAGTGGCTTATCTGCAAGAATCCTGGGGTGGCGAGCTGTTTATTTGCCCCGGCCAGGTCTTGGGGTAGGGAGTAGTAGCGGAAATCTCAGCAGACAGCTTAAGGGACATTCTCCCAAAGAGAAGTAACCATTGGAGCAGCCTCTGCAGCAGACCTTTGCCTGCTGAACTGTCTGTGGAATTTATAGCTCCACAGTTTGAATCTGATACCCAAAAATGGGAAAGCAGAGGAATAAAACGCAGTCTCAAAACTCAACCCCACCCAGAACAAGTTTTGAATGTGAAGATACAGGGGAACCAGGAAGCCTCATAACTTCAAGTTATGAAACGATTGCATCC
>PVLD010030070.1:0-17289 GCA_004027595.1 Dinomys branickii
GTGCCTTCACTGTTCTGAGCCCAGCCAGCTGCCGTCGTTTTCTCAGCAGGCTGGAGCAGCATCCAGCCTGAGCCAGAACCTGAACACCCCCATCACTGATTAAGCTGTGAGTTGCTACTTAAAACACTGAAAACACCTGGCCTTGACCCTCAGCCCAAATTCCTTAAAGCTTTATTATCGTTTATATCTAGATGTTCTCCTAAAACCTCATGGGAGGTAGGGGGAGCTTTTGGCGGGTGGTTGGATTATGTGGGTTTATAGCTGACTTGTTGTTAGAAGGCAGGCTTGGGTCAGAAGAGGCAGTTCACCAGGGGTGTGGCCTGGGAGGGGTTATCACTCTTCTTGGCTCTTCCCGCACATTCTCTGCTTCCTATTTGTTGACCGTGACATGATCAGATATTCCTCTGCTATGTGTCTATTCTGTGCTTGTCCTGCCGTTCCTTACCCTGGACTGTGGACTAAAACTTCTACAAGGTGTGAACCAAAATAAACCTCTCCACCTTCAAGTTGTGGGGTGTTGGATTTGTGTCTCAGCAGCACAGTACACTGTAGAGTGTTGATGGCTTCCCTGGTGAACTCAAGGCTGACGAGGAAGTATGGCTCATTGCTGCTGCCCAGGACTGTGAGAGAATTCTCCCTAGTCATGTGTCTCGCCTGGAAAAAGATCAAAATATAAATTTCAAAAAGTAGTTTCTACTGAATATTTATTGGTTTTGCACCATCATAAAGTGAAAAGAGTAGGACTACCCAAAACCTGGGCCCATCTATAAACCTAGAAGAATGCATCTGCAGTGTGGTGAGGAAAAGTTTCACAAGGTTCCAAGCACAGGGCCACCATCCAGAGGGAGAGTGAGGACATGGGATTGAAAGGTGCAGTGGATATTTAACATTTGTTTAATGATTACAGTAAAAGACACATTGCCATGAATTCCCCCTCTAAATACTTTCCCTTCAAACACATTTATGCCATCATTCTTCCCGTGTTCTGAAGCAGTTCTAGAAGTCTCCTTTTGTGTTCCTCATTGTGCTGTCATGGCTGCCTCTGTGTCTTGAGTTGATTCAAAACATTCACCTCTCATAGCCATGGTGATTTTGGGGGAGAGCCAGAGGTCACATGGTGCCAGATCCAATGAATAAGGTGAATGAGGACGCACCATGATGTTGTTACTGGTCGTCTTTCCACTGGGTGGAAGTCGGACTGCACTTGGCAGCAGCGTTCATTGTACATTTTTTTGCACCTGGTAAAGACACTCACAGAAGAGGACTTCCGTGACTGTCTCCCAAAATGGCAAGAATAACGGGAAAAGTGTGTGTGAAGCGAGGGGGACACTTTGAAGGGGGATCAATGCTTTACGTCTTTTACTGTTGTAATTTTTCTAACATTTAAACATTCACTCTATATTTTGATCATGATGTATTGGAGTCCCAGGAGTGACCACAGCAGGGATGAGAGGAAGGTAGCGAGGCAGATCCTAAGGAAGACTGAAAGAGAGGGAAGCAGAAGGAAGGGGGAGCAGATCACGGACACAAACGTAAGTGATCTGATCCAGTTGCCAGTTTCCCCCAAGGAAAAGGGTGCGGAGGTAGCCACGTGGGGTAGGAATGACACTTTGGCCCCTCGAGGGTCTAAGAGAGAGCATAGGCTTCACCTGAGTAGGTGCTCTAGACCACACTTCAGAAAGCTTCACGAGGCATCAGGAAATGAAACTGTGGAAGCTGAACATGAAAAAGTGGAATCGCGGATTGCACAGAGTAATTGAGAAATAGGAAACAAAACAGATGCGTGTCCAGGGGTCCTAAAGACACAATGTCAATCAGGAATGGCTCTGAGAGTTCCTTCAAGATGGAGGAACCACTACAAGCCATAGTCCCAAGTGTTTGGTGGCCTTCTCATGGGAGAGTTCTAAAGACAATGTCATGTTTTTATCAAGTAGTGCAGTTTACTTTTCCATAGAGTGATTGGATGAACCACGCTGGACTTTCAGAGAGAAAGTGAAGGTGGACGGGGGCTTTGACACTGAGCAAAGCCTTATACAGCCTAATGATGTGATTTCCATAAAATGGTGACAGAAGTAATAGTTAAATTCCCAGCACATCTCTAGTGCTGGAAGAGGTCCTGGAACATGAGGGGGCTCAAAAAATGCACACATTATTTAATAAATTAATTAAGAACGCAAAACCACTGGGATATGCAACTAATTTGCTTCAAGAGAGAAGTTGGGGGACTTAACACTTGTCATGAAGCCATCCAAAGGGAAAGGGACAATGGGGGAAGTGTACAGTGGGGGAAGGTGCAGATGACAGATTATGGTTCTCTCGTAGTCAAAGTGTCACAATCACCATTGAGCCATTTGTGACATTCTTTGGAGTATTTTGATCCCTTAAAATGTGCCCCATTACCTTGAAGAAAAATTGCAGTGTTCCAAACCTTGGTTAAAGTTTTATTTTGTTTTGTTTTAGGTACTGGAGATTGAATTCCAGGCCTTTACACTGAGCTATATCCCCAAACATTTTTATTTTGAGGTAGGGACTCACTAATTTCCTGAGTTCCTCAGACCAGACTTGAGCTTCTTATTCTCCTGCCTCAGCTTCCCAGAGTGCTGGGATTACATTTCATAGTGTGTGTGTGTATGTGTGTATGTTGTGATCAGAATAATCCTCCATTGACAATTCATATATTTAGCATGAAGTCCAGAAAGGGCCATCTACTCCCTATATGGCAAATATTTCTTTCCTAGAGATAATAAATATGGAAAAGTTAAATTGATCACACTCTTAGCCATCATCTATTATTTCAGTTACATGGCATTGTGCTCTCTGAACAAACTTAATTTTCATCATATGATATAAAAAACACATGGCATGCTGATCTATTAGGGAAAAGTTAGGTTGTACGAAATCAAACGGTGATGTATTGCTACTGCTCTAAAAAGGAATTGCCACTCTAGAGACTACTCCCTTCCTAAATGGCTATAAAGGCCCCACGCTCCAGAAAAGTCAGAAGAAAGATTACCTCCCAGCTTGTGCATTTATTTTTATGGCAGCGGTGGATTCTTCCCTCCCACTCCAGCCTTACAACATACCCTAGTGCCTGTCAATTCCCAGACCTAATCCTACACCAGTTTCCAAAATCCCAACTGGGCCAGTTTGCTGAAATGACATGATGTGGTTGGCTTTTGCCAGGCATCCAAGTCAAAAATTATAACGTGAATGAGTCTATCTGTCTTTATAAGTGCATTGTGAACTTTATAGTTTAATATTAAACTTGCATCATAAAAAATGGCTCATAAATGGCTAATAAAAGCCTAGTTTACAGCTTATAAAGTACATCAGTACTTTATACCGGTTTGCTCAAGAAGATTTATGTACAAGCTTTGTCTCCTGGTTAAAGATTATTCCCCTCCCTCCAAAAAAAAACCTGCATTAAAAATAACTATTGCAAAATGACCCTTTGATTTGGTACTTCTGTGTGGTATCAAATCCGAAGCCCCCAAGAAATCCAAACCCCATCTGTTATTGTTCATTAATGTCACAAAAAATGCCTAGGGTTCCATAGCTGGTATGGCCACCAGAGAGGCTCAGGGCGAGTGGTACCGTGAAGATGCCTTGGGAGGTTCAGATAATTTGGCAGCAACCTTGAGATGAAATAAGGTCAGCATGAACTTTAGAATGAAGTCATGTATTAGACCCAGTCCTGTGGGCAGAAAGAGCTTTGTGAAACCACAGAAGGGCCCAATATGCCACACTTTAAGCCACAAAATCAGTGGAGTCCCTGTCAAATGCCGGGAGACACCTTTAATGAGTTCAGTGAGACACTGCAGCTCTCTCTCTCTGCCTGTCTCCTCGGCTTAATGCGTTCATGATCTATGTGACTGCAATTCACTCACCCCCTCTACCCTACTTCACTTTTTATTATCCATTGCACTGCTTTCTCCAGGTTTATATACTTCATTATGTTCTCTCTGTCACTTCTCTTATTTCATTTTTGATTTTTGTTTTAAACTTGGTGGCTGGCAGCTGTGTTGCCACTTTCTCCCCTCCTGCCAGAGACCAACGCCTTCCACTATGCACTGACTACTGACTCTTGACACATCGCTGAAGGGGCAGTGTTCCGGGGTGCCCTGCTCTGGACACATGGTAGGAAGCCTGGGCTTCTATCTCAACCTTGACACTAGGTAGCTCTGCTATTTTGGAACAGTTAGTTAGCTTTTGAGTAGCTCGAATGTAAAAGAGAAGTGATTAAGTGAAATGATCTCTACTGTGCTTGTCTACAGAATGAGATAGTAACTCCCTCACTTCTTGCCCAAGATGATTATTAGGACTAACTGAGATTACAGCAGTCAAAAAGCTTTGAATGTTAAAATGCTCTTTCAAAGCAGCAAGATTATATTAATCATGAAAGGGTGATTTCATCACCTTCCATGTCAACATATGATTTTTATATCTTCAGATCAAGTCATCAAGAGTTACGTTCCTCTTGTGCTTTTTCTTTTTTAAGGGAACATTCTCATGTTTAACCAAGACAGGCATTTAATCACCCTTGTACACACAGGCGTCAGAGAGTGTCATCTTTAAAGCTAGGTGCCAGAAAAAGGTGATCAAAAAACCAAGGAGCACAGACTGTGCCCCTGATCTGCTTTCTAAAACCAGGAAATGAAGCTGGAGTGTAAGAAAGGGCAACGTAAGAAAGAAACCCAAGACATTTTCCTTTCTGGGGCTGGAACGGTATATGTGGTTTCCATGCATGAGGCAAGGCTTACCTATATCTTGGGGCTGGGATGGCTCTTCACAATCCTAAAATGACATCAAAGAGTTTTAATTCTAAGGTTTTGGAAAGTGAGTTTATCTTTAATGAAGTACTCAGTTCTGCCATATATTGATAAGAATTATTGGTGGTGACTAAGAAGCAATAAAAACACAGGGGTTTCTATATCCTTATTTCATGATGTTGAAGGAAAGCCAAATTTCATAGTCATCTGCAGCAAATGCAAGGCTAGGTCATATTCTCTGCCCTCTTTGACTTGAAGGACTTCTTATCATAATAAAAACATTGTAGCTCCTATCAAATTTCTGTGACCCTCCCCCCAGGCTCCCAACAACTCTCGGAGGGAGAACCCTGTGCCAAGGTTCAACAGTTAATGCCTTTCTTGGAACTGACTGGCCTGAGATGAGAGACAGCTCTGTTTTAAAATAATGAAGGCAGAAGGATGGTAGGAGATGGAAAGAAGGTTTTGGAGCCCATGGAACCCCAGTATCCAAACATTTCCATCTATTCTTCAGCTGTTCCAGATTATAGAAGGAAATGCCACCTCCACTTCAGCCAAGTGCACTGGTGGTCAAAACTACCCTTACTGAGGCTGGGGCTGGGGCTGAGTGGTAGAATATTTGCTTAGTATATACAAGACCTTGGATTCCATCCCCAGCACCACTGAAAAAGAAGAAGGGGAAAGAAACACCCTCTCTAGTATATCATGACATCACAGTTTTCCAGAGACAGACCTTCGTCTACTTTTCCCAACTCATTTCTGAACACCCCCTCACCTGCCCACTAAGTTCCTATCACTGAGAATCACTGAGGGTTTCTCGGACTCACTGTGCCATAGTTTTCACAAATCCACATCTGTGCATCTTTTTCCTTCATCTAGAACTTTCTCCCCTCGTGATTCTCTCTAGAAACCTTGAACTCCTCCCTCAAGGCTCTGCTCGAACCCTATGGCCACCCTGAAATGTCCGAACACGCCCCAACCATTGCAGACTCTATGATTTGTATAGTCAATGAGCCTGGGCAATGCCTAGCATTCACCTAGACCCAGCAATGGAGGTGGCTGTGAAACACCGTAGGACTAATTGGCTTCTGCCATCAGGGAGTTAACTGTTGAATTGAAGAGTAAGATTAATTCCATGAAACCATACGATAGAATGGACGATCAAGCCCCAATTTGGGCAGCGTTGATTTTAAATGTCAAAGGACTTGAGAGAAAGAAAAAGAAATCCATCAGAGCTGATTCTGCAGAAACTCCCAACTTATGCCTCACACGTACATAGCACCTGAAAGTAGTGCACTGTCACTAATTGTACTGCCATCAGCCAGTTATTGAAATTTCCTCCCCACTGAGGACAAGGGAGAAGAGAAGGAGGGAGGGAGAGAAAACGTAGGATTGTGAACATTCTCACCTGGAGGGGAAAACAGTAGAAATGCAAATAAGATTGTCAAAATTTGCTTCACCTCTTTCACCAAGCAATTCTACTCCTTGGTGTCTATCTTAGAGACACATTCAGCGTTGTTACTAAGAGAGAGAAAGTGCAAGCAAATCCATCAGCAGGAAACTGGTTGAACACACTTTATTATAGCTATACCATGGAATTCTATTGCAGACATTAAAAGAGAATGGTGTGTTTCTTTATGCACTGTCATAGAAAGACTATCAAAATCTATTATTAATCAGAAAAAGAAATAGCAAACATCCCTACAGTACGGTGTGATTGTGTTTGTATAACACACAGAAGCGGAAAATACTACCCCTCTGTACAATCATTCATTCATTCGTTTTATATATATATATATATATATATAGAGAGAGAGAGAGAGAGAGAGAGAGAGAGAGAGAGAAAGAGAGATGTGCTAGACAATGCCCTAGGACCTAATACCTCTAATACCTCATACCTCAAGGGCCTAGGTGTTAGACAGTCCACAACAACCAGAGGAGCAAAAGACTTTGGCCTTGTAGAATTTCAATTAAAGTAAAAAGAGATAGACATAAAGCCAAGCAATTGTGTAACATATACACTTTATCAGATGACAGTGAGAGCCATGGAGAAAGTATGGCAAAGTAAGTGACAAAGGGAAAAGCTGCAGAAGCAGCACTGGTACTTTGGAGACTGTGGTCTGAGAGGTTAGAAGTCTGTAGGCAGTGAGAGTCATGGTGATGACATGGAGAGACCATCCCTGGCAGAGGATCAGCCAGGGCCAAGGGTGCAGGGCCTGGAATGAGGCAGAGTGGATGAAAAGAAAAGTAGAAACATCGTGGACAAAAGCACTTGGTCACAACACACAGAGCTTCTGGGCCTGTGCTAAGACTTCAGCCTGAGTTCCGAATAAAACGAGCTCTCCAGGACTGCAGTGCTGCTGAAGTGGGGAGAGGCATGAAGACCCCTGAGGAAGTTACTAACATTAAGACATTCAGGTGACTTGGACCAGGATGATGGCAGAGAAATAACTGATGAGAAGTGATTGGATTCTGGCTCCATTTTCAAGCTGGATTCCAATAACATGGAAAACGGGGTGTGTATGGAGTAATGAAAAAAGCTTGTTTTATTTTTTTAAGTAATGGGGAAAATAAAGTAGCTACTAACTGGTATGGGGAAACTAAGGGAGGCCCTGATTTAGCAGAAGATGTGTACCTACAAGGAGAACCCATCTGCTCGTCTTCTTTCTCTTTATCTCAGCTGATATCCAGGCTCTGTGATTGCAGGGTTTTGAGTGCAGCAGAAATGGAAGTAGCAGGAAGCACAGGAATCTTTCCGGTATGGTGATAGATTTGCAGAACCTCACTGAGGAACTGGTTCTGGGTCTTTGAGCAGGAGAACAAGAACAATCTATTGTAGGTGAAGATGTAGCAAGGGCAATGAGCACAGATTGAGAAGGAAGAGAGCAGTCTGAGGTCTGAGGGTTGGCAGTCAGGTCCCACTCTTTAGCAGCCATGCCATGGATACACCAGAAATAGGAGAGGCAGCAGAGTGTCTTGGTCCTTGAGCTCTGGGTCTGTAATGCAGAATGTTTTCAATCTAAAGTGTTTTGCGAATGTTCTCCAAAGTCTTAATATATCTGAAAGGTGCTTGGGTCATGGGGCACAATGCTCACCGGTGGCTTTATCCACTGATCAGTTCATAGCTGAATGTGGCATTAGGAGGTGGGGCCTGGCTGGAGCCTGGTGCCTGGGACCTAACCCAGGCAGGTGCACTTTTGTGCTTGGCTTCTTCCTTCATTTTCTCACTTCCGGCTTGCCATGGGTTGCACAGCTTTCCTCTGCCTTGTCCATCTACCATGTTGTTTCTCCCTTGAAACCAGGCAAATATTATGGTTTAGACAGAGAATGTCCCCGCCCCCCCCCAGCCTCCAGTGCTCCATGGTTGGGCTTTTGTCTAACGGGAGCACTGTTCTCATCGGTGGATTTATCCGCCAGTGAGTTCAGCAGCTGTGTGTGCTGTAGGAAAGGGGGTGCCTGGTTGGAAGAGGTGGTCACTGGGGGAGTGACCTGGAAGAGTGTGTCTCCGTCCCCAATACCGCCCCTCTCTCTCTGCTTCCTGGCCACCATGACTTGAGCAAGTTTGATCTGCTAACCCCGTTAGCCATACCCTTTCTACCTTGGAGCCAGCCGACTATGGCCTGAAATCAGGAGCCAAGATAAACCTCTCCTCTTTAAATTGATGGTGTTGGGTGTTGTGTCCCAGTGAGGAGAAGGAAGAGTAGTATAGATGGCATAATTTTAGAAGAGTATAAAAGCACAGGGCCAAAGGATCTGAGGAGTAAACTGTAGGAAACCGATGGCCCAAGGGGCAGTTGCTATGGCTTAGCATTGCATAAGACCTGCGCATATGCAATGCAACTCCCAACTGCCTGAAATTAAATTTTCTGCCAACTTGACAGAGCTGAGACTTGGTTATTACACAGAGATCTGGAAAATGAGAAAACATGATATTTCTTGCACATCTGAATTGATGTGGTTGGGTTTTATCTCCCTCAGACAAGAAAACAGATGGATTGAAGAGGAGAGAGGGGAATTTGAAAAAAGAAAAGAATTAAAATATATTATGTATGGGTAAAATTTCCCTCCTATGAATATGAGCACTATGTATGGGCAATATGTACTAGTGTAATTTTTTTAGAAAAGAAAACACCTACTGCATCAAAGGATAGAAAGGGACACAGTTCAAACTCATGAGAGTGGCTGCATCTGGACTGGAGCCTCGAATCAGGTGCACCCAATGAAATCCTTTTCTTCTTTCCTCTGAGAGTCCAGTGTTGTTTACTTACTTTCCAATAAACATGAATTGGTGGCACATGTGTGATTAGAATTATTTTCCATCTTCCCTGCCTGGGGAAGCCTAACCGTTAAAAAAGAATCCTGGTAAAGACGCCATTTGTCTCCTGTAGTCATCCTGTCATCATTCCCTTTTACGGTATGGATAGAGCTTATTCCATACCTTACTAAAGGATTTGTCAGGGAAGAAATCTAAATTCATTCTTCCTCATAATAAATCTATATTTTAAACACTAGGTAAAATACCCCTCTAAGGATATTTCGCCGCAGCCACTTTTCAAGTGAAATGGCATCACGCATGCACACACTCCTCCAGTGAATCTGATTTGAAAGATCCATCTGTCTGTATAGAAGATCATATTTAGGTACATGATGTTTTCAGACGTAGGAATCTGTCTCCACAATAGCTCTCTTGTAACACTGTCTTGTTTCGGAGATGAAGAATCTTGAATGGAAGAGAAAGATATATAGTATGGCTGTGGATTGCTGCCATAAGAGTGAAATCAATGGTGTACAAGTCCCTTTAAGGAAAGGAGGACTGGATCTGAGTATCTACCATGTTAAGTAAATGCATGAAGACTGCGACTCCTTGGGCCATTCAAAGAGACAGTGATCAGTAAGTTCAGCCTCACAGCGTTCCTGTAAGTGGTTCCGTGATCATCAATATGCCCACAGAGCCCCAGGGACTCCCCCAGTCTCACAGAACCCATGTGCAACACGCATGTGCTGCTCCCAGGGTCCTGTCATCAGTAGGGCAGATTTGTGGCCAGCTTCCCTTGGCTGAGTTTAGGTAGACCCGTATCCCACTCTCGTTCCAGAGAACATGTGAACCCTAACTTGAGAAGCACCTTTGAGTTTGAGTTGACCTTTCTCAAAGTTTCTTAAGGGAATTATTTCAAGCTACTCCTCCTAAAATATAAGACCAAGTGCTGTAAACAGTTGGTCCTGGTGGCTGAGGAATCTTCTTCCTATCCTGTTTTCTAGAATGTCTTTCCGCAAGGAACTCTGACCTGGTGAGTCTCAGTTCCGAAGAGATTAAATTCCTCCTAAGAGAACAAGCAAGCAGGTGTCCCCACAATGGCCACCAAGCAGCACCTTCCACCATGGTTCAGAGCATCCTTCCTCTTCGTGTCTCCTTTTCAACAGATCCCTTCTTTGTGCTTAAGCCATTCCAGTAAGTGTAACAGATAAACAGCTTCTCCAGTTCTTCACATGATAATTACTACACGATTTGTGGGGCCCTGTGAAAAATAAAATTTTAGGGGCTTTTGTTCAAAAAGAATTAAAATGTAATTAAAATTATAAAGAATTTTAAGATAACATCAGTACAATATTAAAACAAGTCTGGGTGGAGTCTTTCACAAGGCCCTATGAAAATGTCCAAGTTGCTGGTGTATGAAACTAGCCCTACCTACCCCTCCTGAGTCATGCCCGACATAAAACCCAATTCAGTAATGTGATTACCGGTGTCTCCAGGAGTCCTTCACAAAAGACAGTGGGCCTTGGGACAGGCCGGAGGAAAGGCGGTCACTCAGGCCTGTGAAGGATGCAAAGAGTAGTGGGAAGCACCAAGGGACTCTTGGGATCACTCTGATTAGGGAGGCAAGAAGACAGATGGCTAAGAGAGAAACATTCCAGTTCATAATGGAGAAAAACTCCACTTGGGGAATCAGTTTAGGAGGAGTTTCAGGAGATAGCAGAGGAAAGGATAATTTTGAGTATGAACAAGAAAGATCTACTGTGTTGACATTTCTCAAAAAACTGGATAAAGCCTCTCCCTATCGTACACAGTCACACACTGTGTGACATTTCCACATGGAGATGCCACATATTCATTGATGTTTGCATAAGATTATGACAGGGCTGAAAAATTACTGCCACATGTTGAAGTTGTAGCCATTTCAGTCTAACTATACTCTATTTATACAACAAGGACATCATCTAAGGACACAAGAACTTCCCAACTCTTAATATCTGAGCATTCCTGATAGCTGATCAAATTTCCCATCCTCCACCATCCTCCAAATGATGCCTTTTCATCCTAGAGTGTTAAGTTGATTCAGTCAGAATGCCTTTGTCTCTCATGCTTCCTTTTAGTAATTTCCACAGACCCCTTTCCGCAGACCCCTTGCTCCATCCTGGTCCTTGGCTATAAATTCCCATTTGCTCATATTATGTATGGAGTTCGCACCAATGTCTCTCCCCCATTATGAAATCCTATCATAGTGGCCCCCATATCTATCACAATGGTCTCCACACCTGAGTAAACTCTTTCTTACTGTGTTTTAATAAGTCATTGACTATCTTTTTTATTTAACATCCTCAAACACTAAGATGTGGGCTCCATTGGTTTCTTTACTTAGCAATTGAGAAAAACAAGTAATACATTGAGAAAATTGCCCGTAGCTCACATCTAGGAATGAGCTCAACCATGCTTTGAATCCAGCAATAGTTGTCTCCCAAACCATGAACCACTGGGCCCTGCTGCTTTCTTTAACTGCGAGCCAAACATTTCTAATACCAGATCCAAATGCAAGAGAAGTTACAGATAGATACAGATTCTCCATCTTCAAAAGCAGGACTGAAAAAGAGTAAGAATTATTTTGCCTACAGCATAGGCAGTTGCAAAACAGTGATCCAAATGCACAGAACTTCCCAAGAGTACTTCCTCTGAGTCTTTGGAACTGCATTCAAACCAGACAATGTTGGAGCATAGACATGGTTAGGGTTAAGGCTTTGTAACTGGAAGTAACAATGAAAGACATCTATAACAGGCAAGAGACCTGGTCTTGGTCTCAAGAACCATCACTGCCTGGCTGGTGTTTCTGGATCAAGAGGACTTGTTACTTCCAATGGTTGAAACTGACTTAATTGGAGGAAGTAATTTCCGAGGGCCTAATTAAGCTCTACAGTTTTAGAGTATCTATTATCTATGGAAGCCTCAGAAAATTTGCACTATTGCTTATTCTTTTGTTCATTTATTCATTAATTGGTTTGGTTGGTTGAATTCAAAGGCCTCTGGGCTTAACTTCCTGGGAAATTTCTATGATTAATTGCTAATAGCAAATAAAGACATCTACCAGCTAAAAAATCAGGGAATGGTTCATGGATAATGGATTCTATGAGCCACAATGTGGTGTCTGAGGGCCTGGAAATCTCATTTCTGTATTAAATGTTGTTACAGCAATGTTGCTATAGCTAGCCAGTGCCTTGAAACCAGGCCAGCCTAATCTGGGACAGGACTCAGCATGACCTAGCACAGTCTAGCCCCCTACCTGCACTGAGAGCAGCTGGTTTCCCTCCTCTTTGCAACCCTCTGTCTTCCTCTGGACTTGTCCTCCTGCCTTCGTCTGCCTCTAGTCACGCTGAGGAGTCCCTCGCCCACTCCAGTCTGAGCCCCCAGCATGGCCCCCCAGCCCCAATGGACCTACCTGCGCATTACAGAGCAATGTAGAGGTAATTGACATCAAGAAGACATGGTATCCTTTCTCCACTTTGCTTTACTTGCCCAATGGATAAATGAAGATCAATGCTTTTAGATTCCACAATGATTGCAGTCATGTGGCACCTGTCTTTCTCTGCCTGGATTATTTTGTTGCGCATACTGTCCTTCAGCCCCACCTAAGGTGCTTTAAAAGACAAGATTTCAACCTTTCTATGGCTGGGTGCTACCCAATCCCATTGCTATATTACATTTTCTTTATCTATTCATGCATCCTTAGATATCTAGGTTGCTTCCATGTCTTGGGTGTTGCCGATAGTGCTGCAGTAAACGTATAGCCGCCTCTTTGACATGCTGGTTCACTTCCTCACATACCCCGTTATACACTGGGAATAGCATCGTAGCCACCACAGGCCACTGGTAAGGGGAAAGGGAGGATAGGTAGAGATCAGTTAATGAGTACAACGAGGATGAGTAAGTTCTGGTAATCTGTTGTACATTAGTGTAGATATAGTCAATGGTAATGCACTGTACACTTCAAAATAGCTAGAAGAGAGGTTTGAATGTTCTCACCCTAAAGAAATGATAAAGGGATGAAGTGCTAGATATGCTAATTACCCTGACATAATCATTATGCAAGGTATACATGAACTGACACAGCACACGGTAGCCCATACATATGCACAATTATCGTCAATCAAAAATAAGGACAAGCTGGGTGTGATAGCCTCATGCTCGTCGAACCACTTTGGGAGACCGAGGCAGGAAGATTGCAAGTTCAAGCCCAGCCTGGGCAATTCAGAGACTTAGCAAAATTTGGCTCAAAATTTTTAAAAAATTTCCTACAGGCGTGGCTGGAGCTATAGCTCAGTACCAAGGCACTGGGCTCAATCCAGAGTCCTGGGCTCCATCCCCAGGACTACAAAAGTCAAGATAAAAGATTGGAGAAAATAAAGTCCAGGACTAAAATGTCCGTGATTAAAAGTGACAAGAAGGAGGAAAGAGAATGGGGAGGAGCAAGGGGATGAAGGGGACTTGAGTAACAAGTCCTAAGAACGAGCAGCCGTCCAGAAAGCTACCCTGCTACCACTCATACTAAATGAGGCAGCTGAGATCAGTTAAACTTACTGAAACTTGAGATCAGTCGTTTCATAGCAAATGATTTTGATAAAATTAATTCAATCTGCAATTCTGATTTCTAAGCAGTAATAATGATTCCCTAGGCTAAAATGCTGGGCTTTAGTAGAGGAGGGAAACTTTATTATTACCAAGGGGGGTCTCCCCCAAGAGTTCTGACTTACACTCTGTAGCTGAGCCAAGACATCTGGCAATTTCAAAAATTGAACTTGATCTTTAACAAATATAGACACAAATGTGAAGAACATAAAAACCACTCTTCAGAATGAGCCTTAATGGGCGTGTTGCCTTTCAGAAACATTTTCTAATGAGCCTTCGGACACGAAGTGATTCCAATTTGCGATGCATTTGAGGTAAAACCGAGAGGAGAAATTAGATTTGCTTTTCCCCACTGGGTTTTTAAGGGTCCCTGATTGACAAGCTTCACACGCTCTATTGTGAGCAGTCCACTCCCTTTTCAGTTCCCTGGAAGCGGGCACTGGCACTGGCAAGGTGCAGGCGCAATGGAGCCCTTCAGATCTACTACAGCCCAAGGATCCACAGAGAGCCCACAGCAAATGCTGATGGAGGGCCCGCTGCGGCCAGGCCTGGTGCTAACTGTCTGGGAAATGAAGAGAGGGTGAAAAACACAGAGGTGGGTGGTATAACCTGTTGTCCAAACTCCACTCCCCACTCATTTCAAGTTTCTTGCACACTTGGTCCAAGTGGAGAAGCAGGACTCTGAACGCAAAGCCCTCGCTGTCCCTCCTGACTTCACTCAGATGTCTGTCACTGTGCACCCTCCCAAGCTAGACCCGGAAAGTCAAACACTGCATGCTGTTTTTCATATAGGAAAGCTAAGATGTCAAAGCAGAAGACAGTGGAAGAGCGCTCACTAGAGAATAGGGAGCGGAGAAAAGAGGAAGCTTGAGGACCAATGAATGATGGGTGTCAAAGTACAGTCGGACACGAAGAACTGCGCTACTGTTCTGCAGCAGAGTGTTCTGACTGCCCCTGCAAATGATCTAGCACATATTTTATGAGGACCTAAAAGGTAGGAGCAGGAAGGCTCCATAAATAAAGAAATGATAAGGAAACTAAAATGCTAATTACCCTGATTTACCCAATATACATTTTATACACATATAGAGTATCACACTGTGTCCCACAAGTATGTATAATTTCTATACGTTAATTAATTTTAGTATATGTGCTGCCAAAGTAAGCACTCTATATGTTAATTAAAAAGACAATAAAATTTAAGAAATATTGCTGGGTAGGTAGTTCACTTGGTAGAGTGCATACTTTGCAGGCATAAAGCCCTGGGTTCCATACCCAGCACCGCCCCTCATCCCCCTCACACACTCAAAATCAATCAATAAACTTTGAAAACATAATATGCACCCAGGCACTTCTTAGGCTCTTCTAGGTGTCTCAGTCACTGACATTTGGTTGCTAATTTGCTTGTGCTTCTTGTTGACACCAATATCTTATTTAACTTTTACCTTTGGGATCTTGATATCAATTTAGACTAGGCAAGCTAACAGGGTAATTCCATACTTTGCAAGTATTTAGAGAGACTTGGCACAGAATAGAGGAATTGTAAAATTCCAGGAAAACTGTAAGTCTCTTTCTCTTTACTTCTCTATTTATTTGGATAGCTGTAGCTAAGAACCTATTGCTGGCTCCAGGCCAACCACTTAAGCAACTAAGAAAGATGGATTTTTGCCAAAGGTCAAGTTAAGGAAAGGGAATTCCCAGGCCTTGGGCACCTTCCTGAGCTCCAGCTTTGGGATCATCCTATTCTGTTTGGCACTTCTGGACTGAGGGGTAGGCCATAGGATTCCATGGTGCAAATTCCATGACTCAAATTATGAAGGTACCCACCTCTGGGCAGAAAGAGCTGTGTCCAAGGGGACACAGCTTGGGGAGTGTGTGGTTCTCTGGACTTCTTTAGGATGCACATTGTCTCTCAGCAAGTACTTGAAACAAGAATTAGATTTCAGATCTACTCACCCCTCAGCTCAATGCCCTGTTTAGGGCACTCTCTGTTCAGTGGAACACAGTGGCCCTGTTTCAAGAAACCCACCCACCTCAGCTCTAGCTCAGACTCTTCCCTGGGCATTTGCTCTTGCTAAGTCCATTGTCTGAAGGTACTTGGTCTCCAAAACGACTAAGATCTTGTTATGGTTGATATATTGTGTCAACTTGGGGAGTCTAGAGGTTTGGCTGAGTGACTCAGCAGAAAGCCAGGGTGCTTACTTTGCGTACAGCCTGAGCCTGTGGAAGAGGAGTGCACAGAAACTGTGTGAGAGCTACATGCCCCCTTGGGCGGGGGTAGCCTATTTACAGTGTAAGGGAAAGAAAGAGGATGCTTGCAGCCATTCCTCCCTTTTGCTGGTTGTTTTTGTGTATTCTGCCACCATGAACATTTGCCCTCTGTCATGTGCCACTCTGCCTCTGAGCCAGCCAACTATGGACTGAAATCTCCACAAACTGTAAGCTAAATAAACCTTTCCTTCCTTCATTTTGGGCATTGGGTATTTTGTCTCAGCAGTGAGAGAAAACAACCAAGACAGATCTCTACACACCTGTAACCCATTACCTTCCTGGACATGCCAACCTGGAATGGATTTCCCTTTGAAAAATCATCACCTTTGGACAAGCTCACCACTCTCCCAGTCCCACTGAGATACTAATATTCAGGGGCCTGTGGAGAGTGTTAATCACTGCCCATAATGCCATAACGGGCATGGTGGACTGGTTGTCTTCCCCTAGCACCAGACTGTAAATTACAACTCGTGCTGCATCCCAAACTTTGTTATATAAAAGTCCGAGCAACTTTCTTAAGTGCTTTGTCCCTCAGTTTCCCTGTAAAATGAGGGTAGTGACATTAGCCAGAAAGTCTTATTGGGAGCACTGACTGAGTGAGCTTATGAAAAGCAGTGGGAGCAACACCCGTTCTGTGCAATATTTAGCCCTTCTTATGCACTACATATTAGCTGTTATCTTTAATGTGCCCATTCAGTGGAAGACACTGCATGATGAGAACACAGCCCAAACCCTCCTGCTAGGTGCACTTGATATTTCTGTGTAACTGAAAGTTATTCGAAGTGAGGTATCTAGAAGCCACAGAATAAATACTAAGTGGAGGGTATAAGGGAGCCTTTCCTGCTTTGCCTGAGTGCTCCGCACTGTACACATTATGGATTCATACACAGCACCACATTTCACATGCTATGGAAAGTTTCTTTTTTCTTTATTATCTTTTTTTTTTTTTGGCGGTACTGGGGAT
This sequence comes from Dinomys branickii, assembly GCA_004027595.1. NCBI lineage: Eukaryota > Metazoa > Chordata > Mammalia > Rodentia > Dinomyidae > Dinomys > Dinomys branickii. The sequence goes on from PVLD010030070.1 coordinate 16,895, forward strand.
CGAACTCAGGACCCTGCGCTTGCTAGGCAGGCGCTTATTCCACTGAGCTATATCCCCAGCCCCTGTTCATCTTATTTTTAAAATGGCAATAATTACACTAGATGGTTCAACTAATGCGTCTCCCTGCTCTTCCTTCTCTTCCGTCAAGGTTTTTGAACAAACTCCTCTCCCAGTACCCTTACTATCCTATCTTCTTTCCTACTGCTCTGTCTCTTCCTAAGGTATCAGGGGAAGTAGAAGGAAAAGAAATTGCCTGTGATCTGTCTCCCAGGAATGGTCAACAAAAATACAGCTCTGGGAACCTGAGGCAGGAGGATAAAAGAGCCCAACCTGGGTAACGTAGTGATTTAGCAAGAACTCTCTCTAAATTAAAAAAAACAGAGAGAGGAAGAGAG